>VZRL01003667.1:4057942-4168369 GCA_013397895.1 Origma solitaria | reverse complement strand
CTCTGCATCCCCTGGACTCCATGGGCTGCAGGGGGACCACCTGCTCCCCCATGGTCTTCACCACGGCTGGCAGAGGGTTTTCAGCTCTGGCGCCTAGAGCACCTCCTCCCCCGCCTTTCCAGTGACCTTGGTGCCTCCATGTTGTTCTCCCTCACATATTTTTACCTCCTCCTCCTCCTTCCCTGGCTAAAAAGAAGTGCGTGCTCACATTGTTTTGATTTCTTCTTAAATATGTTTTCACAGAGGCGTAACTAACATCTCTAATTGGCCCAGGTTTTACCAGCAGCATGTCCATCATTTTACAGCCATCAGAGACTGGCTCTGCTGGACATGGTGGAAAATTTCCAGAATCTTTACTCAGGACATGCAGGAGCCATCTTTGTACCCCACCCTGTTCACTGGCAAAAACTGGGCCAGGCAAAACTACCACACATATTGTGTTTGTGTTCTAATTTGCAGTCACTCTTCCTGGCACACACATATAAATGGGGAAAAAGAATAGAAATAGAAGAATCCAGAAAAATTTGGCTTTACCTCTTGTGTTTTACAGTACTGTATCGTGATCATATATAGCTAAAACTAAGCAAATGTTGTTAGTGCTAGGAAATACAAATCAGAGAACAAGGGTGACAAGGGTTGGTCATACCTCCCCTGTGCCCCCTGTGCGTCCTTTGATAATAAAGAAGTTGGTGCTTTGTATTGTGCTGCTCATCATCACACTTCCTTGACTAATTAAGACAAAAATAAGAGGGATCAGCAAAACTGAAAAATAAAATATTCAAATGGAAAACTATATAAATCTATTTACCTTACTGCATGACAGAGTTTACATTCATCTCTGCTTTTTTCTGTATTCAGTTATTGATATCAAATTAATGAGATGAGACACACGTGATTATCTGCTATTTTGTATTGGACATCCTCTATTCAAAAGCAATAAATGATCTGAAGGCTTTTACAGTGACAGAAATACATATTAACCATTATTAAATTATACCATAACATATAACAATTTTAATTTCAGTTAGAATTAAAAATTTTGAAGTGTGTATTTCAGCCTAGATATTTAAATAATTATTTGAGCTATTGTTGCTGCAAATGGGATTGTGCTAGATGCTAGATAAACACATTTCTTGGTATAGATAGATTTTTAGTGGTGTGATACAAAAACTGTAGTTGCTGAGGGACTTTTCACTGACTCCAAGTGTATTGGGTGAAGCCTCTTGTTACTGTACCTTTCTTGTTATTTTTAGAAAGGTGATGTACTGTATTCCAAGAAGCACTTACAGAACACTCCCAGTTAGGGAGGAGCAGGGGATGAAACAGGCATTTGCAGCTGTTTGCTCTAGGTGCCAAAGTGCAGAGTTTGTTCTCAATTGCCTTCCAAAATATTGGAAGAAAACCAACCCAACACCCTGTCAGTATTTTGTTTGTTCTGTATTGCAATATGTCTGAGCTCTCTATCAAAACCCAAATAACAGAAGGGTTGCATTTGAGCTGTAGTATATCATGTTTCTGGAAAAGAGAGAGCAAAGTGGTGTGAAAGTTGAATAGTTAGAAGCCTTAAAGGGTTAATCTAAAGTGGAGGGTAGAAGCAAGAGGAGGATAAAGTTTGTAAATCCCTTGAGACAGATTTAGAAAATCATCCACGTACAGGTCTTCTTGAAATCCGTCAAATAAACCAATATTCTCTGACTTATGCGCTTATAAAAGCACATCTCCCAATATCTGTGTCCTTACACATTTATGCTTTTGTAGCCAGTGTGGTAGTACTGGTGCAGTACAAAAATCAAATGACCTGCACTACTTTTAGTTCCATATATGGTGGTACAATGTTATTCCCAAAATGCTAAAAAGAAACGAGAGAGTGGAGTTTTAAAAGAAACTGCAGTATGATTCTGTCTGATGTAGCACATGATAGAAGCTGTAAAAGGGATGGGTCTGGAATGGGCTAGTCATAACTGGAGAGAAGTGTCTATTTGGTGGAATGCTCTTTAGGAAACAATGTGTAGATAGATAAATATTTTCCATCTGTTTTTGTTTTTTCCTACAAGTGGAGCTCTCAGGGTTCAATTAGTAGCTCCTAGACATTAACGTCGTGAACATCTCATCTTGGTGCTTATAACAAGCATTGTTTACAGCAAAAGAATTTATTTATAATACTTTATAAATTGCACACTTCTGCTCAGCAGGCAAATGTGCAATGTCTGGCACCTTTTTGATCCTTGCATCTGTATAGGATGATGAATATTTCTGTGTTTAGTAGAAAGATTTGTCTCATCTGAAACTGAAATTCATAGATTTTTTACAATATTGGTTTTGGCATGTGAAAACACCAATCTTGATGCTAACTTAGGAAAAAATTATCTAAATGTTGGTCCTCTAAATAATTCACATGGTATCCCTCTTCAAATCAAGTTTTTTCTTTGGAGATATGTGTGTGTGTGTGTGTGTGTGTGTAGGCCTGTGCATGCGTATTTCTTGACTAAGCAGTAAGTATGAAAATTTTTACAGTTCGGAGAAGACAGAAGGCCCAAGGTAAAGTTCCTGAGGAATCATCATCTTTTCTAGGTAGGGCTGTTTCGAATACTCCAAGAATATTTTTGCTATAAAGAAATGTTTTGGCAAATGACTTTTCAGTAGGTGTGCTGATGAATAGGTGGGCAAATACTATGCTGTTAAGGTTCCTGAAGCAGTAATAGTTTATGGTATCATCATTTCTATTGTAGTGTTACAAAATTCACAGATCTAAGATTGATTCATATTGAGCTCAACACCTTCATCTGTTATAAATAAGATAATTTGTGTGATTTTAGCCACATCTGTACAGATGTTTGAATAATCACAACAAAATAAAGAATAATGAGATAATGCATCAAAAGCTGAAATATGGCTGATCATAATAATAGGAAATTGAATCTTAAATGATTTGAATTTTAATTTTGTTTTTTCTTTAAAAGAAAAAATTAAAAGTTATCTGAGCTGGCTGCTTCCATCTGTAGCAAATTTCTGCAAATACTTACATATAATAAGACACATCTAGCCAGGATGGAAGTAAAATTCTCATTTAAAGTATTACTGACTTCCATATGTTTATATACTAGCTGAGGCTGATTTTGCATAATCCAAACCTAAGGGAAAAAAACTTATTGTAGGATTCTGTGTCTTTTTTGCTGAGCTATAATTTCCGATACAGCACTTTATAAGCTTTCAATGTAACTGTATTTATTTTGCATATATTCTTGGCCATTCATTTTGGTAGCCTTTCTCTGTGGAGGTAAGACATGGTTTTGTTAGAGGGCAAATTTACATTTGTTTTTCTAAACCCTAAATAAATAAATAATGTCTCTCGACTTCTGTTTAGGAAAATAACTTACACCATAACAGCAAGAAATCCATAGGAAAGCTCATGGGAGCAGTGTAACTTGCAGGAACAGGATCAGAAAAACACTTGCTCAAGGTGATAAAGCAGTACTGCAGTGACCAAAAGGAATGATTTAGCTTCTACAAAGTGAGTTATTTTGAGAGAGCTATAGAATCACTGTTATCAAAAGCCACCACAAGATTCAGAAACATTACATTGCATGTGGGACAGATTTTTTAGGAATCTTCTGGCCCGGGTAGTACCAGCTGTGTGATGCAAGCCAGGTATTTTCCCTTTCTCCCTTCCAAGCTAGTTAATGGCACTCCTTCAGCGGCGTTTTTGTAGCTTAATCACATGATTGCTGAATTTTTTGACATATATTTTCTATAAGATAAAATAACAAGTGAAGATTTCTGTAATGTATAAAAGAATATTTAGGTGAAAAAATAGTTCCTGTGATAGCCACTGTCTGCACTGTGAGTCAATGTATTTTATCAGAGCTTCCCAAAGTCACAAACAAGAGAAAACTGAATATCATCTTTCTCACTCAAACCAACAAGAAGCCTTTTTCCTTTTCCTAGGTACAGCATAGGTTGCATACTTATAAGAATCATGACAAGCTCCTGGACCAAGTCTAGCTGTTTCTTTTGTAGGGAATTCTGAAAAATATGTTAATTACTAATTTTTTTTCAAAAAGTCAAAATGAGTTTGTGGTTACATATAGCACAGCAAATTTCAGTAGATTTTTTAACTTATTGAAAATAATTTAATAAATTTAGAAATTCCATGTTTTAAACTCTGAGAACTGTAGCATCTGTTTTAAATGTTGCTCTTCTCAGTCCCATCAGCATTTTATCTATTCCTATAAGAAGTTTTCCGTTATGCCAAAAAAATCAGTGCATTCTTTTATAAAATATTTTCCTTAAGTCTATAATTCCATGAATTGAAACCCAGAGTTGGGTTTCCTTAGAGTGTGAAAGTTGTCACATAATTTTAAATCTAGATATAATTAGTCACTCAAATCCTAACACCAATTACAGCTTTGGTTTTAATGTTATTGTGGGTTTAGGGATACTTCTCACCACAAAGCTGACATAGCAGCTCATGCTTAGGGAACAGAGTGTTTTTGTGCTTTGGGCAATAAAAGAGATTAAAGGAAATGTTCAAATAGGTCTCTCCGTGTGGGCTAAAGCAATTCATGTTACATTATTGGTCTTCTTCCATGCTGTGCCTTATTACAAATGCAGAAGAGAAAATTGTCTATCTTAGACTAAATTCCTAATATTTTGTTTTACTGTCCATGGAACATAGGTAGCTCAGAGACAGACTGCCATGGTACAAATATGCTGATACTTCTTTCTGTGTTAAAAACCCGTAAATTTTAGTTTTCAGGGAAATAATGTTTTTACCAGTAATTTGTCCCTGTGGGCCAAGTACTGTCATAATTATGAAGAGTAGTCCCATTGCACTGAGGAATGAATTCTCAACTATTTCACAGGGTTGTGAAACAATGCAAGAGCTCTTGAGCTGGATCAAAACAATGGTGTCTAATATAATTTATTTGCAATTATTCCATCTCTACAGGTTTCAGAAGCAAAACTGCTCTCAATTTCAGTCAGTTATTCAAGCACTGTTGAGAGAACACTCCCTAGAAATGAAAAGTGGGCAGGAACTTTAATTACCTCTTTCTATTTTTTAATGAGCTAGGAGAGTCGGTCAGCTATGCAGCATACGTAGGGCACAATTTTTACAGTGCATATAGCAATAAATTGTTCAACTGTACAGCATTTCATCTCCTCTAGACAGTGCAGAACCTGGCAAGAGGCCAAAGCATCTAAAGGGGTTTATGCATGTGTTAACCTCCCAAAATGAAATGATGCTTTCCGACCTGGAGCTTGCACGAGCCCTGATGTGCTCTGCGTGTGTGTCCAGAACTGCTCCCCTCTGAAGAATGTGGCGCATCAATAATCTGCCTGGCCACAGAAGGACTGCAGTAGCTTGGGAAACCCAGTCTAAGTGTTTTCCAATCGAGGTGGATGCACCAGCAACTGCCACACAATGTGTGAGTGATGCAGTGTTGTGGTGTGGTATGGTCCCACTTTCAGGATGCTTTGCTGCAGCATCTCCTCAGTCAGGAGAAATTCAGCAGAGACTCAGCAGGGAGCAGTAATTTCATTCAAAGTGAACAGAGGCAGCACACTTTAAGGCAGGGTAGGAAGTTAGATACTTGCATGGGTTTATAATTCTCCATTGGTTTGCTCCAGACTGCTTTCCTCCCTTTCTCCTCACAGCTAATGCATTAGGATTGTTCTCAGCAGGTGGCTAATTTCTTTCCACGCTGCCTATAGGAAGCCAAGTAGGTCTCTGAGTTCTCTGGGTTAGGATCAGCTAGTACACTTTTAGTTTCATATGTGTGATCTGTGCTTCAGAAGTATAGTTCTGCCAGAGGTAAAAGGGGTTTTTTTTTGAAGAGAGAATCTGGAGAGGTTGGTGAAATAAATGCAAAGCAACCTTTTGAATTACATGTGATGCTGCACATCATTCACTGAGTTGTAGAGAACACCACTGCTGAGGTTATCAGTCTGCTGCTTCCACCCACTGAGAGAATATTTAAATTCTGGTGACAGAAAGTGAAATAGATACTACAGTTTCTCTAAGGCTAGCTCTTCTGAAAAAGGAAAAAAAGAAGAAATAAGAGAATTTCATAAGACAGGTAATGTCTCTTGCTTTTCATGCTGTACTACTGGACAGGTGTTTTGTGAAGAACCCCCAGGGAGTGTCTGCGTTGATGTAAACAGGAAAGAGTTTTCATTTAATGAATCACTAGATTGTCAGTGATGCATTATGGCTTGTCACAGATGTTATGGAGCAAAAATGAGGTATTACCCTGAGTTTTATACCCCCGTAACTAGAAAATTTGAACCTGGGGATTTGTAAATTTTAACTGCAATCATCAATGGCAATTTTTTAACTGCAATTATAACTATGAGCATTCTTGAGACACTTTCTCTTTGTAGATTTTGTAACTTGATACATCAATTGATCCTTTAACATCATCTTGATATCTACTCTATTCTGTCAAAGGCAAAATACGATACTGCTGAATATCAAGCAATTGCTTTGTGAAATAAATACTGTATCACATTACTGTAAAGAAAGATTTGTGAGTTAGTCTCTGAATAGTGGATAAAGTAGCCTTTGAATATATACTGTGTGTAGTAGTAGGTGTGCTGGAGAGTCAGGCATTTATTAGTAACACTATGAAGCAGGAAACACTTTTATACCTCTCATCATGCTCAACCAAACATGTCAATAGAAACTGGTGGAGAAAGCTGAGATAGCCAAGGTAATGACATATGCTTATGCTTCCTAGCTCAGAGGAGAGGAAGACTAGAGGAATACTCACATAAGGCACAGATAAAGCATTCTTTAACAGTGCTGAATACTGATATAGAAAGAGTGTGGGGTTGTTGGTGTTTGGGGTTTTTTCCCCCTGTCTTGGTGGTCATTCATTTCATTGAGAGATATGTCAGTGGTAGAATTATTTGTGCAAGCTTTGAGGAAACGGTACTGGACTTAAAATTATGTGTGTGGTGATTTGTAAAGTCCTTTTTGGTTTGGAATTCTTTTATTCCCCCCCAAAAGTCTCTCACTGAACACAATGTGTCAGTCTGGTGTTCACAATTGGTACATTATCTTAAACTTTAAGGATAAACCTGTTGTAAGCATTTTGCATAGGGTGTTTGTACCACAAGCTAATGTAATAAATCCATGTCTTTAAAATATTAATTTTAAATAGTAATATAATAGTATTATTCCTGAATACATTGTATAAAATCAATATGCAACTGAACTTGGATTTTTTTTTTTCACTTTGGTGTAGTAGAATTTTGCTTTTGACTGTTGCCAGCTGTTACCACTTTGTGGGAGTCATTCAGTATGGGCAGAAAATATAGCTATCACCTTTGCAGAAAATATTTTTGACCTTGTGAATTTCCAAAATTTCATTCCATTAATTTGAAAGCTAAGATTTAGTGTAGTGAACATCAGGCAATCTGTAGCACTTAATCTACTAACTCAGAAAAACACCAAATTAATTCAAATTTGAAAAGGCCTCTCCATCTGTAGCAAAAGCATGTTCTCAATTACATATTGAATTAAATAAGAGATAGGAATATTTTTGAAAGCTTGAAATTTATGGTTTCATTAGACTGAAAAATTAAACCTAAAAATGTGTAAAAATCCACATTAATAATTTAGGTTTAGCACATAAATGCAAATGGCTTGGAACTGAGCTTCATTTCAGACTGTAAGTAATAATTACCTAGTGACACCTCATGAGCTTCATTAGAACCCTGCTTTTAATAAAAGTGGGGAACACTAGGGATCTGCACAAATACAAGGATTATGGTATTTAATCACCACAAAATGGTAATGATAAAACCTCATTAGATAACATTTCCAAATATGAAATCCAAGAAGATGATCTTAAATGTGAGTTAAATGATCATTTGAAAGTATTTTATTTAGTGAGTTCTCATTTCTTGTGTTCATGAATGGGTTGATTTGTATGAATTACTTTGTTACTTGAAACAATCATATTCATCGATTAGTAGATAGAAAACTCTTTCTTCCGAAGTGTTGATCTTATACAAGGCCAGTCTACAATTGGGTTTAGTTATTCATTATTATTTTAATATTTGTTATCCCTCATTTGTGATATTTAATAACTGCTTCTATACAAAATTATTTCTGGTCCATTTCTGGCATATCTATTAACCACAAGATATAAGTTCATATAGAAGTATATACACATGAGAATTTACATTATGGTGCGAGTAATGATACTGAGGACTCCTCTTGACCAGCATTTTACATTCGTTTAAATTAGTATTTAAAAGATATAAGGAAATTGTGTACCTTAGGCACATGACAGAGAGTTTTAGGGTGCATACATGCTATATGTAGAGATGAAGACAATGGAAGTATAAAGTTAAAATGGAAACAAAAAGAGAAAGGCCTGCTTTTCTCTCTGCAAAGCAGATTTTGGATGAGGAATCACTTCTGCTTTTCAAACTTGTACATATAATTCTGGTAAGTAAAATGATTAAATAATTTTCTATACTTTCTCTTCTGTCCTACACTGGTGAACTCAGGTTCTATATTTTTGCTGATGTTTTATTTGCAATCACTCCTAAATATGTTGCAAATACTCTGACTGTATATGTGTGAGGGGAATTCTTCTAATGACAGTTTTGTGAGCTTATCTAGAATCCAACACAGTATTTGGGACCTTGTGATCTACAGTGATATTTTATTCAGGTAGAAAAAATGTACCTCTACTGTTCTTATAAAGCACTAAGGCCTTAACTTTTTTTTCAGTCTTTGTTTTATGCCCTCTTCATATTCTCATACACTGCCTTTTTGTTTATAACATAAAATTTTACTGAGTGTCTTATTCCATTGTTTTGGTGGTTGGCTGTATCTCATGTTGTGATATCCTCGCCACTGCAGCTTTATCATCTGTGAGTTTATAACAATGCCAAGTGCTACTCTTTTGGAGTCCTCTTTCATCTGTTCATAAGCAGATCCAAATGTTCTGTTCTTTTTATCTGGTTATAAAAAAGCTTGTGCTTGTACAAATCGGAAGGTTCACTGAAGAAAAATGCTTAAACATTTTGGGTAACTTCACAAATAGCCTGCACAAGATGCACTTCAGAAAATGTATGCAATTATTGCACATCAGCAATTGCATTTTTAATCACCCCAAATGTCCAATTGCACATCTTGAACCTGCTGATATTTACATCAATTTGATAACTGAGGGCTGGTTCAGAAGAAAATGATTTTTAAATTGCATCTTTGAAGCACAGAAAATTTGCAGTTAAAAATGCCCAAGCAATATTGACAATCAAGGATGATTCCTGGAGAATGCTTATTCTGGTTGGGCAGATGGAATTTGATATGATTTCCTATATTTTCTCATTAAAAGCAGAATTTTAAGTCATTATGCTATTGCATCAATATGTAATCTAGAAGGTCTCTGCAATAATATGTTTATGAATCTATTTTATATTCTATATTGTTTTCTCTTTTAAACCATGAGTTTCACAGGTTTTGGTATTCTGAAATTCCCATTTTTTCTCTTATACAGTATAACAATTCACATACCATGTGGATCTTAACCAGTGCATTCAATTTAAGATGCAGTACTTTACCCAGTGGTTGTTACACCATGCAGTTATAGCCTTAACAAAGCGTTAGTGCTGCTGTTTTTCTCATTAAATTTCTCCTAAAGATGTTTTAGAATATGTGGATTTCTTTCATCACAGTTGACGCTTCATTGCAATAATAAAGTCTTTATTCTTCTATAGCTTTTTTTTTTCTTCTGTCGTTTCTCATTAACCTGTTTTTCCCAGGAAGCTTATAATCCTCTTCTGTTCTGTTGTGTGTAATTCACAACTTTCTCAGAGCAACATTTCTGTAGCATCCAAATTCATCATACTTAGACCTGAAGAAAAGTAATATTAAGGTCAAAATGCTTAGGTCTGTGCTGTGTCATCAGCAACTGACCTCAGAGAAGAAGAGATTTTAGTCTAATCCAATAGCAACTTGGATAGATCATTGAAGATTTTGGGTTGAAAGGGGCCTTTAAGGTTTTTTAGAACAACCCCCCTGCAATCAGCAGGGACATCTTCGACTAGAGCAGCTCGCTCAGAGCCCTATTCAGTCTGACTTTGAATGTTTCTAGGGTGAAGGCATCTATCAGCTCTCTGGGCAACCTGTGCCAGTGTTTCGCCACCCACATTGTAAAAATTATTTTCCTTACATGTAGCCTGAATGTACCCTCCTTTAGTTTAAAACCACTGCACCTTGTCCTATTAGTTAAGACTGGTTAAGACTGCTGAAAAATTTTCTACTCATCTCTTTTACGAGCCCCCTTTAGGTGCTGAAAGGCTGCAATCAGGTCTTCTTGGAACTTTCTCTTCTCTCTCAGCCTTTCCTCATAGGAGAAGTGTTCCATCCCTCTAATCATCTTGATGTTCCTCCTCTGGACTCACTCCAACATGTCCATGTACTTCCTGGGTGCTGGGGACCCCAGAGCTGATGCAGCACTGCAGGTGGGGTCTCACCAGAGCAGAGCAGAGGGGCAGAATCCCCTCCCTGGCCCTGCTGCCCACACTGCTTTGGATGCAGCCCAAGGAAAGGTTGGCTTTCTGGGATGCAAGGTCCTTCTAGAACAGGAAGAGTGCATGTGCATCCTTTTTCAAGCACTTCAGTCATTCCTAAAATCCTCAAGATTAGACTGTGACCTTGAAAATTTCATGTTGATCTCAAATTATTTTTGATTTCCTTGAAACCTTTTCTGATTTAATAAAAATGTTTACAAGTGGTCCTTACACTGAGGGCAAGTTGAAAACTCTAATTATGATGCAAAGTAATTCCAATGTTTTTATCTTCTTTGACATTACCAGGGTCTGTAGGTGAACCTAAGCACATTTATTGCTGCAACAGTTTGGAGGACTGTCCCTAAAATCTGAACCTGTCCATCATAAGAATTTTTGCTATCTAAGGAGCAGTGCCTCCAGGCTTTCAGAAAAAATACAGCTGTTTCATTTTCCAGCCATCTGTCTAAACTGAAATACAAAAAAATTATACAACTTGCAGAACCTGTATCATTTAGCACCAGAGTTGTTAATGGCTGAAGGTTAAAATGAAAAAAACCCAAAACTTAAAGCCTTTCTGGTTATAAATGACTGTTTAGTTGGAGTCAAACCATTTAATGTTGACACTCATGTAATAAAATAGTTTATTAATATTAATGTTTTGGAAATTACTGGTCTTTTCATGTTTGAAGTATGAATATTCAGAAAATACATATGAAAGTCTCAGGACTGACCCTGGAACTGTTTGAAAACATAAAAGCTAAGTTCATTTAATAATGAATGCCCAAGAAATACATAATTAAAAAGAAAGATAAATAACTGTATTATCTAGTGGCACAGTTATGTGTTTTCTATGATGAACATATGTGACCCTTTGCAATCTCTAGTTGCATCTGTCAGCTATTCTCAAAATAGCTGACACAATCTTTCTGAGTTTGCAGTCAGATACAGTTCCAGATGCAGCTCAGCTGGTCAGAACAGTTGGTTCATAGCCTCTCCTGTGATGTCATGACCTGTGAGGGTTGTCATCACTTACATTTGCCAGCCTAGGAGCACACTCACTCACTACTAATTTTCTTCTGTAAAATTATCTGGGCTAGAAAACACCCCTACAATTATCTTATGCTAATGTTGAGTGCTGATACCCGCTAAGCCAATGGATCTGAGGGGATGGAAATGGGAAGAGAAGGAAAGTGATGAGGAGTGGAGAACAGCACAGTGTTAACCCAGCTCAGCTACAGCCTAGAAAAGCACATCAAAGTATTGTCTTACATGATCCCAAGGATATTCTTACACTGTGCTGTTCCCTTACTTAAGCTCAGTAACCCCAGGTGGACCATGAGACGTCCAGTTAGTAAATAACTTGCGAATAAATTACTTGCATAAGATTTTTTTCTAACATACTGTTGCTTCACTTGCAGTTTCTTAGTCAAGAAAAGGATGACCACCACCCCCCACACCCAAAAGAGGACAAGAGAGTCAGAGTGATATCGCTAATATGGATTACTGCTGAGGGACAAGAAGATGGTAGAGGAGACACATGTAATTTCAATATTTGTAATTAATGACAGTGTACAGACAATTTTAGACATGAATTGAAATATGTTCTTGTGTCCCCCAGAAATAATATAAATCTGTTGAGGCTCTGGGATAGGAAATGTTATTCTATAGATGGTGTAGGAGAGGGTAGTGTTTTATGTCTTTTTAAAAAATCTCCAAAGTTAAGAAACACTTGACCAAATTTATACTGATTCTAAGACATCAATCTGACATTTTTTAGCTCATTTAACCCTATTAATGTAACTGATGTTACCAGGATATTCCTCAGATTGCAGTCATATAAACACACTCAGAGTGTAAATCAAGATAAGATTTAAATGTATTACCCTTTAGAGCTACCAACTTTTGATTTAAAAGAATTTTGCTTACTTTGTAAAGATTTAATTCTCTATTTCCAAACACTTAAAATACCATCCAGTCTAACACAGTTTTCTTGGAATTATGACAAAAAAAATCTGTTCAATTTTATTTTTTAAATTCCACTATATGTGGCAATTTAATCCTAACAGAATGTAAGCAGTACCATAAAGTGAAAATTCTTGTGATTAATTGTCTCTAGAACAAACCTTGGCATAATAAATATGTAAATATTGGTTATTTCTTCAGTGTGATGGCTTTAATTCAATATTACAAAAATTATAAGATAAAGATCAGTTTAAACATACATTAGTGGAAAACAAGCAAGTTATAATGCTTTAATTTGGAAAAGGCAATGCAATTAAAATCAGGCAGCTGTTGTGGAAACCTTAAGGTTTAATGGGAAAAGTTATAAATCATGATTTATAGTGAGAGAATGCAATTTCTTGGAATGGAGCAAGCCTGAATTAAACCTGTTACAAAAGTGCACTTTATAAGTTTTTTATATAACTTTATATGATCTGCAAAATGTCACTGAAATGGTAGCCAGGGACATAATTTGTGGTTCCCATGAGAAAACAGAAGCAAAATTAAAGCTAAAGAGAGTGTAAAGCAATTGCATGTTCCAGTCATCAATTCATCCTCACAATACCCTTACAAAGTCCCTTTTTACCGCAGGTTTTTTTTCACACTAGCTTTGGGTATTTCTGAGATCTTTGACCTCTGTGGGATTGTAGATCTAATGCCCAATTTGTACCACAGACCAGCAAACAACAGAACAGCGTTAATTCGGAGTTCAGCTTCAGAGTGAGAATGTACAGAGAGGTAGAGAAATGTTGGCGTGGGGGGACAGCGCTCGGCTTACCAGCACAGATTTACATTCTCAGCCCCTCTTCTTGCTGAGGGGGGTGAGTAGCAAGTAGCTGTTAGATAACATGAGTGCAACTATGAATGTGTTAATGACTGAATATGTTAATGATGCCAATTGCCCAAATTGTGTATGGGGACACGTCATAGAGACAGATCATCAATATCTGACCTTGCCCCACAGCAGAGGAATGTTATATTGTCAGTGGAATGTCTGTGGATGGGAGTGTCTTGGGCAACAACCTCTTAGCCTGTCATGAAATGGTAGAAGCAGAACTTCTGACAGACTTTTTTTTATGTCCCGATGCTTTCAGTGCCCTGTCGGATGGGAGTATGACTTCATTTCTAGACGGTCCAAGATATGTCTTCAGCACCTCCTTTTCTGTCCACTTTGCTGGAGTAAGAAAGATATTCAACAATGTCACAGAGATTGTTTTCTTTTATGTATGCCAGAAATGGTGACAACCAGCAGAGGCGGCCGAGATTGGTACCTGTATCCTCTTCAGCTGCTGGTGGCTTTATAGAAGGTAAGCTTTACTCAGAAGGGGAGTTTACACAAGTAAGAAAATATCCATTCTATTGGAAATTATTGTTTAAGTCAAAACCAAGCTGCATGCTGTTTTCACTGTCAGCTGTCTGTCTCCAAATCTGATTGAACAAGCCTTTTGTGGGATTTATTTTGATGCTGACAGACATGCAATATTACCACTGGTGCTACAGAAAGGAGCACAAGGCAGATGGGTGCTGCCATCTTCAGAGCTATTAGCATTCCAGGAACTGAGAAAGCACATAAAATAACCCAGAATATGTAAACACATAAAAAATTATTCTAGTTCAGGAAATTATTTAAACAAACAAACAAGCAACAGAAATAAAAAACAGAGACCAAATATTGAGCAGCATACTCAATTTCCTAATCTATTTTCAAAGCCTATTAGGCCTGTAAATCCACAGCAGGAGACACACTGACACGCACATTTTAAAATTTAGTTACACTAGGTTAGAACTGTAGTATTCCACAAAATGGATAAACCCAGAACTCTTACAATTTTTATCCTCATTATCTGAGTTGTAAAATGATATGCATGGAAAGATGCTGTTTAGTAATTTTAGGAAATGGAATCATTCTGGTTATGTTTGGAAAAAGGAGACTAATGATCGTTCAAATGAAGATTCGAGTCTTCATTTAGAAATGATGATCAGATTCATGGATGAGGGGAATATGTAAGTGAAAGAACATGTGCACGTATATATGTGTAAGAAAGTTATATTTAAGAAAGTCAAATGGCTCATTTTGTTTCACTTGCATATAAACCCAATATTAAAATCATGCTTTTCTATACATTCTGAGTTTCTTGCAGCACACTGTGATGGATTGGCCCTGGCTACCAGTCAAACACCTACCTGGCTGTTTGTTCACTCCTTCTCCTCAGCAGGGGAGAGGGGAGAAAAGAGGAAGAACAGCAGGGAGGAAGTTCATGGGTCAGGATAAAGACAGGGAGATTACTTACCAGTTACTGTCACAAGCAAAACAGAGTCAACTGGGAAAAGTCAATGTAATCTAATCCTAATTAAAATAGGCATTTATTAATTTGGGTAGTGGAAAACTAAAAGACAAATGTTTAAGCAACACCTTTCCCCCCCCAACTTAGCCCTGCCCCCCTTTCCCATGCTCTACATCATTCTTTCATTTCTGACTCCTCTAACCCTGCTCCAAGTGGTGCAGGAGTTTACAGTCAGTGCATGGTGGTTTCTTTGCTCCTCTCTACTGCTCCTCCCTCCTCACACTTCTCTGCTCCAGCATGGATCTGCAGGGGAGATATCAGTTCTCTCATGGAGCTCATCCTCCTCTGACTTCAGTTTTCTCTCTGTTGTTTCTCACTCCTTTTTTTACCTTCTCCTCTCTCTGCCTGGAGTTTTATGAATATTTTAAAATATGTTTCCATGGAGGCGTCATCAACTTGGCTGATGTGTTCACTTGTGTCCTGTTGTGGGTCCATTGGAGCTGCTTGCACCTGATGGATTGCAAGGAGCCATCCCTGGCTCCTCCCACAGAAGCCCCCTACAACCCCTCCTGGCTACCACCTTGCCAAGAGCTGGAAAATTTTGTAAAATTTTAATCATGTAGGAAATCAGTTCCTTTCCAGGTGTTTTTTTGTTTCTCTCCAAAACAGGAGACCACTTGCTCTGAACTGAGTATGAAAGTTGAAACTGCAAAACCATGATGCCATTGTTTAAAAATTCAAATACGTGATCCAGAATGCCAGCTGTATTGCTAAGCCTTTGCTTTCAGAAAATGTAATTTCTTTTATTCCTTAGCACTGCTTTTTTAAACTGCCATCTTCCCTCTCCCCACCAAAATAATTCTGAAATCAAGTACTCATGAAGAAGAAAAAGTATATCACCTCTGGAAAAGTTAACTTTAAAACTTCTTATTTTCAATAACTGAGATGCAATTAACCAATTACTTTTATTGTTTAGTGCTCAGACTTTAACAGCTTTTAAAAATGTGGTTATAAACATCAGTTGTTTATGATCCCACAATTGTAAGACAATGCTATTTGCACCTTGGCAGATAATTAATCTCTAGTGACTGTGAGATAGGTAATTTATCTTGCTTGAAAACTCTTTGGTAGTATTTTGCATTTCCTGCCATTAGCAGTGAAGCTGTAGGTCCGGTCACATCCATTTTTGCACAGAAATCTGTTCTATTTCACCTTTGCAGCAGCCATTAGAATAAAAAAGATCTTGTCTTTTAGTCAGTGCACTAAGAATTTTGTAAGGATTCATAATCACAGTTCTGGCATGCTAGCAAGAGAAACAAAAAGACTGAAAGACTGGGTGTTTGACCTTTTATGACAGGAACTTGCAAATCATATTGTTACATGCTTTGCTTGCCTACAGCTTCAAAGTAAATAGGCTACAAAATGTTCTGCTATAATGCTGAATTATTTAAAAAAAGTAGTAAAGAGAGATTCAACTGCTGACAAAAGAAAAAGTACTTCACAAAGAGGGCATAGAGGAAAGCAAAGTGCAGAAAAGAAGCAATCAGAGAGGAAAGCTAATGCAGGAATGAAGTAAGAAGAATACTTTATGTGCTGGATATGATAAAGGCTGGACAAAGCAAATTAAACACCTTCATTCGAGTAGCCTACTTTTTAATGAAGTACAAAGCTGTCAACAAAAGAGAAAATGTCACCAAATGTCAGCAACAGAATAACCACAATATAAATCAGAACATATTCCTTGAGATAAAAGCTTCATAAACTCCATGAAACTTTCCCAATCAAGTTCTAAAAGAAGAAGAAAAACCCTTACAGAGAAAATGTCAATGCTAATAGACAGTCGAATACTATTGGGACAGAATGAAAAACATATTTCTCTCAAGGAATATCAAACTACAGACTGAACTGAATGAATGGCCTTGTACAGGAGCCTCCAAATCTAGGGAAAACAAAAATTTAGACATAGACCACAGGGCAGTGAATTGTTTTATGAAAAATTAGATGTTCTCTGGTAGTGTATAAATGAGTTCTGTATAGTGTAACTTAGGTGCTTAGTAGTATTTTCTTTTTCTACTGTAAAGAAATTACGTACTTTGCATCTTTTCTGTAGTTAGATGCTTTAGCTCTTCTTGGGCAATGAAGAATAAGTTCAGTCCCTTAATAGAGAAAGCGTCCTGGGCTCAGGTACCTGGAGAGCATGACCCTCACTTTCCATTTTCCACTGCCTAAAGAAAATTTTCACCCTAATCTATTTTTTCCAAACACCCCTCTTGTGTGTTCAGGGATGAAATGTCCGCATTACCGTCTCCTGACATTTTTGTCCTTGGTATGAAATCAAGACCTGTTAGTACAAACTATGAAACATCTATAATCTATAATCAAGCTATGGATAGTTTGGGGTTTTACATATACTATATATACTGGATACAATAGAGGGAAGGAAGAAAGAGGTAGGTAAAAGGGAATTTGGTAGAAGAAATATATTACCTTGAAACAAATGCAAGATTTTGTTTTTATCAAAAAGGAAAGAAAACAACTCAGAGAAAATTAGGTCTAATGCCACTGTCACAGAAACAATGGAAAAATCACAAGTCTCTAGGCTTCATGTCTACTGTGAGTTTCGTAACATGTTTGCTGCAGCATCACAAATATCTAAACAATACATTATGTGCCTCTGCTGGCTCTGCAAATGCCAAGCTAGGTTCTGAGGACTAAAAAAAAAAAAAAAGGAGAAGGTGTAAAAAAAAGAGAGAGAAGTACAGAAATTAAGAACCAAGAGCCCTGCATCAATCTAATGCTTGAAATAGAAAATATCTGTATTTTCTTGCCAGTCATTACAGCAGGAGTAACTAACCTAAAATTTCATGACAACTTGCACTGAATTTGGCTGGGATAGAGTTAATTTTCTTTGTAGTAGCCAACATGGAATGGTCTTTTAAGTTTCTGACAAAAATGAACACCAACCTTTTAGTTATTGTAAGCAGTGCTTACCATCATATTCCATGCACTTGAAAGAGTGTTTGTCTTCTCCTCTTTCCCCTCCTGAATTACTGTGTGCTGCAGAAGAAGGGCTCCACTCAGCCCAGCGTGGTAGTGCAAAAAGTCACTAATGGAATGCTAGACATTTAAACAAAACCGGACAAAACAGATGAAACTATGTCTATCTATCTATGTCCAAACACAGAGGAAATCCCTTACAAGGAAAGATGCTCCAGGAAAAAATATCTTAGAAGGAAAAAAGTCTAAGCAATGCATGAGGTTCTTTGTTCAAGGAGTACTTTGCTGGCTGGAAAAAAAGCCTACATTTCTTTATAGAAACCAGTTTCTACTGATTAGTGTCCTAATTTAGGTATCTCAAGAGATGTGAGATCCTTTCTCATCATCGCTTCCTCTCGATCAGCCTGACACTGGGTTTTGTGATTCCTGTTCCTAGACTTTCTTTCTATAAACCGAGGAGTTGAGACAGATCATGTGGGATTGTGAAGCCTACAAGATGACAAAGTACTTAAATCCAATTCACTAGCACCTCTCAGCCCCCTTCTGCCCAAGCATTATGTGCGTATTCATGATGAACAGTGACATCAGAACAGTGAAGAAGTGGCCTTCCCATTATTTCCCCTACCTCTGCCTGCTGAAAGATTCAATTCTCAAAGACTTATGCTCCGTGAGGATAGTCCCACAGAATTCAAGAGCAGAATTTATGTTTGCGTTTATTCAGTATAAAGCCCCTTCAGGCTTTTCATCCATGGACAAATGCAGCCAAATAAAAACAATCAGAATCACAGAGGTCCTGCTCTCAATGTCAGTTTTCTGTGGTATTTTTTGTATTACAACTCTCATTTTTATTTTATTTCCATTGAAATGACTGGGTAGTTTAAAGGGTGCATTTAAGGCCTGTTATTCATTGTGAGATTAGTGTGGACATTCAGACTCGGATCAACAAACTACTCACCTAGGGATATAGGAAAGTTTATGAGCTCGAAGGATCTTGTTCACTAGAAGGGAGGAATGTTAGCTGGTGCTACAGTAATTAATGGTTAAATTACCCTTGGGTAGTAGGTAGTAGGTAGCATAACTTTACAATCTGGTAGCTTTAAATTTCACGACTAATTGTAGCAGTGGGAGTTAGAATGCAGGCTGAAGACATAATGAAATTACCATAGGGAGGAACAGACTAATGAACTGAAGTCCAACAAAAGTTATGGCTACATTACTGTCAACTTGAAAATCTGTAAATAACAACTTTGAAAACCGTTGAGGGCACTAGACAATGGGTTTTATGTGTATGTAAGTATGAAAAGTGGATTGGGAGGAATAATTGAGTTTGCTAGATTGTCAAGTATGTACTTGGAAAAAAAATCACTTGGTCATCATTTAATCTTCTTTGCACACCTTTTTCATCTTATTTGCATTTTTAATGCAAACCCCCACAGAATATCTCTTCAATCATACTGAATTGGTTTGTGTCAAGTAGTTAATGCATATACAACTTTGCAAGTATTTTAATTCTTCAGCAAAAAACTTAGGGGAAAGCACAGTAAACTCGTTATGTTTTTGGTACTTGAAATTTCAAAGTCAAACTTTCCCAGTTTTATTAAAAATTCTGAAATCTTGGTTTATTGAATAGTAATTCTAAACCAGCTTTTTAATGAAGTGAACTGTTTTAAACCAAAATGTCTTTGGTTAATAAAGTACAGATGAGTGAATCCAGTGCTTTAGGAAACGTGGCTGGAAACTGATCCCTATGGAGGCCTTTTCTTCAAGGTATTTAATATGAATTTATAGATTTATTTTTAAAATTCCTCTTCTGTGGAAGTGTCATATGAAAATCACATATGTTGCTTTACCTGCAGAAGTTCGAAAGGATGACATAGGACCTTCCAAAGGAGGCCACAGCCTCTACTTGTTGTAAAAGCTTTTGATGGAACTCTACCTCTATAACATCATCTTCCTCTGTACTGTGAGGTTTTTTCCATGGATTGTCCCTTTTATCTGTTACATCAGCTCTATCAGTTTCACCTTCATCAACAATATTATTTTCTGCTTTACCCAGACCTGGGTATTGCCTAGCCTGTGAGTTTTTGCAATAGTGGAAATTCCATTAGTTTACTGGTCAGCCTGTGCCATCAGATCAGTCCTTCTAATCTAAATTATTTCCAAATATTATGCCTTTTTTTACCGTGAAACCTGTTTATTCTCATCCTGTATGTTACTGTAATGCAAAAATAACTTATTTTCCCTTTGTTCCACAGCCTTTAACATAATTAAAACCTATCCCATATCCACATTCAGTTTTGTCTTTATGTTAAAAAGGTGTCCAGTCTTGTCTTTCTGTGTTTTCTGTACCTCTGAACACCTATTGATCATCTCTGTAAGCTGTATTCAGTTAATTCTCATCTGTCTTGGACTGCAGTAATCAAGGCTGCTCAATTCATGAGGGCTGTGCCCATGATAATTAGAACAGGGAACAGGTGTTTAGATTCAGATCTGCTACCTAGGTGGTTCTTTTGCATCCTGTACCCTTTTATCCTTTATCTATTTGGCTGCTGTTGACAAGTAATGTCTTGCACCAATTTCCAGTTTTTCACCTGTCCATTGTCCTGCAATTTCAGTGCAATTTCCCTCACCTTTGTGCGGGTTCACAAAGCATCCTCTGCCCCACGATCCATGTCGTTAATGAAGTCATTGAAGAGATCCTAAGTACGTATAGGCTTCTGTATAGCCCCACAAGTCTTCTGAATTTTACTATGCTAATTGGTCTCTGGCTACAGTTATCTATGGTTATCCAAGTTGTTTTGCACCTACCATCTAGCAATTAAATAAATTTCAGTTTTCTGGCTTCTTATGGGCCTATATTATGACATGGAAGTATATAATCTGTATTGCTTCTGCAGAATGCAAATGGTTTGCTCAGATTTTTCTCAGAACTAAGCACAAGCTGGGTATATTTCTTTGTTTCTATTTTACTCGCTTTTGAGTTTTGTTTTTTTTTTTTCCATAAATACTATACTTACTACATTTACTAACACTATTTTTATTAATTTCCAGTCTTTTGGTGCCCACCTCCTCCTTGATGTTTTCACAGAGAGAATGATTCTATGGGTTTCCGCTCATCCTTTAAGTATCTCAGGAAGAAGTCCATGAAGTCTCAAGGTTTTAGGAGTGTGGAATGTAGACATTACCTTGTAAACTTTGCCTTCCCTTCTCTGGGCTGACACCGTACTACTTTCTTTGTTACCTTTAATTAGTATCAGGTAGTTACATGTGTCCATTTAACTGTTTTTATGAGGACTGATGCTAAACTGTGAAACAGACATTTCAGCTTTCTCAACATCACCGGTCACTTTTTTCCCTCCACTTATTATAAAATTAACACTTTCCCCGAGCTTTTTCTACCTATGAATACATTTAGTAGACTTCTGTATATTATTGTATTTCACGTATTAACCAGTCATCCCTGAATTTTGTCAAAAACCAGTATGCCTAGAATGAGGTTGGTTTCTCAACACGTAGTAGGTTTAGTAAGGAAGATATTTAGAACTGGGTAATAATAAATTTCCTTGATAATACATTGCAGTTGGGAATCATACAAAATGTGATTGATAATTTCTGCTTCATTTTCAGTTTGAGTTTTCCTAATTTGACCTTCCAGTCATTAATCCTCTCTTTGGTACACGTCCTTTGTTGGATTAACTACCAGTCTTTTCTTTCTCTAAATGCACTTGTAAGCTGTGATGAGTTCAATTTGCATTTCACCTGGGAGAAAGCAGTCTGAATTCTCCTTGCAAATGTTTATCTCCAATGGTATATCTGTAAACCTATCTAGTTTGATTCACTGTTTCCTACTGCTGTATGTCCTAGGATATAATTAATCAGTTCTATGATGGCAGTTAAAGGGATGGTCAAGGTGGTAAAATGTGAATGTACAGGGTTAAAAAGAGCTGATTGGATAAAGGCATGAGGTGTGGAGGTAAGGGGTGCTAAAATGTGAGAGGAAAAGTGAGGAGAGGAGTAAGGAAATCAGAATTTCTATGCTGAGTGTAAATAAAAAGTGTATGACAAAGCTTTTTTTTCTATTTCATTTTGACTATCTGGCTTGACTGAATTTTTGATTATGTAGGTAACACCTGTTAAAAAAAATCATTAACATTCTAAAGATTTAAAAATTAAGTGTTTTTTAGTTTCCATTTAATTCTCAGAATGTGATTGAGCCTGTCTGAAGACTTTGTTTTGACACATATCTCTGAAATACAAAAATATTCCATTTCTGCATTTGTGCTTTAATTAATAAAATATATAGTAAGAAAGTATACAGATATAGGTGGCAAGTCTATAAAAGCATAAACCAAGGCTGAAAGTTAAATTCCTACACTTGAAAAATATGTTGATATTATGATTTTAAAATTATTCTTTTAATTCTCCCCTGAAATGTTCCTTGTAGCATATATATTTATGCATTGAATACAGTTCACATGATGAAAACTTTGATTTCAGGTAAATTTAGAAAAAATACAGGGCTCTTATTTGGGACCAAGTAAATATTAAGAAGTTAATGAAAATAACAATATCCCCTCCCCAACTTCTTATTCATTATCAGTGTGATAGCTATCTCCAGTTCTATACTAACTCAAACTCTATTTGAATTAGCATCTCAGGTCACCTTAGTTGCAATGAAGGTGGTCACAGTGCAAAAACACCCATAGAACTACACCTGATGGCTCAATTAGTAACAGAACACAGCTGCACCAGCCTCTCGGAGTACTTGGGACTCCGGCGCAGTACTAAGTTAATCAGGAACGTGCAGCTGCCATTATCTTCCTGCTGGCAGATCCTTTTTGAATTTAAAGTCCTGTTTAACCTGAGGTGGAAGCTTATGTATGTACATGAGAATGGAGTTCTCAAGGAGGTATAACTCTTCCTGTTTCAGAAGCTGGCATTGCACTGAAAACAGGAGCACGAAGCAGTCAAGCACTTCAGTAATACTTACACCTCCATTGGCCCTCAATTTCTGTTTTACTTTATTCTACCATCAACCTTCTTCGTACAATAAAACACATAATCAAAGCAGGGAGCTAAGATAAAAGTGAAAAAAAGCACTAGAATCTCCACTTTGTGTAGGCTTTTTTTTCCTAACAAGCTTAGTCTTTGATCATTTTCCATTCGATCAAAGAGAGCTTTGATGCTCTTTGAAGAAGTACTGAATTATTGGAATAAAGACATAGAATTTGATTCACATTTTCATCCAAAGAAAATAAGCAAAAGAACTGGACTAGTAGTTTGCAGTAGATATGTCTAAGGATATACAAATAATTGGAAAAACCCCCACAAATATGAAGAAAAAAGGAGTATAATCTAGTTACAAGCAAAAGTTAACAGTGGGAAAGAAAGCCAAATGTATAGCATATTTGTTCTAGAAAATGTGTCTTTAACTGCCAGTCAAACTGTGATAAATGGCTCCAGCTTGGAAGGAAATGTATGCTTATGAATATCAAAGTGCAAAATGTATTGCAGATCCACGCCTGAGCAATATTTACCACAGCTGGAATGCTTTACTCTAAGGAATGCTAGAAAGGAAGGACTAAAAGTCTAGGAAAAAGCAATTATAGTTTTAGCTCTCTAGTTTTAGTGAGTGAGGTGGGAGGTTTTTTGAGGTTTTTTTTGTTGTTTGATGACAGAAGTGGAAAAGTTCAAACTTCTCTTGAAAGTAATATCAAAATGAATATATGTAAAATCTGTAATCTGGGGTTAAACTCATGGTTCGAGGCCTTTAATGAAATACTTCAGTTTCATTTTGGAGGGTGGATGGTCAAAGGTATCCAAGAGATCAAACCAAATTTCAATGTACATATTATTTTGTTATTGTGGTGTTTTTTATCTTTTTTTTTTTTTCCTTCAGTTTTCTATTTTGATCTCATAAATAGCCCAGTGCTAGGAAGTGCCAGAAAGGTCAGATAGAAAGACTGGAAAGACTGAAAGTTGCCTTTAGTCTAGAAAGGAAAAGATTGCTAATAATTTATATATATGTTGGTCAACTCACTTTGTTGTTGAACACTTATTTAACAAATACTTTGTCTCACTTGTAAATATCAATCTAAATATGCAACAGCTTTAGGAGGTAATAAACAATTAATCCTATTTTCAGGAAAATGGTTACAGTGTTGGAGCTGTGTCTACCCTAAAGCAACTTTAATGGTAGTCAGGTTTTAGGTCTCTGTGATTTGATTAAAGTAATGTTAGTGGAAGTTCCAGTACTCAATCTTTTCAGCAAAACCCCTTCCTTCAATGGAGACTTTAATAATTTCTTATTTTTTTAAAGTGGTATGAAAAGATGAGAAGTCTTCATAAAGTCAAGCTGGTGTTCATTGTAGGTGATAGAATGAGATTTATATAAGACAGCTTGTCAGGTTAATTTGGCTCTGACAATAAATAGACCTAACCAGGCATGAAGAGAGGCAAACGAGATCCATGCTAAACAAAAAAAAGCAAATTTGGGAAAGAAATTTCAAGCAGACAAAAACCAGACAACCAGTTCCTTGAACATGAAAAAGACTACAACAACAGAGAATACCTCCTGAGAAAGGAGGAGAAAAGTGATTCATATTTGAGAGAGGGGACATTTGAAAACTTATTTTCTTTGTACCATCAGATCATAGAGCAGAAAGGCTTAAAACAGAAGGATAAAGCTGACTCCTACTTCATCTGCCTAGCAGAAAACATCATGAAAAGCAGCCTCAGACGATGACTTGGAGTATTTCTGAGGTCTTTTAGACTTTCCCAGAAAATTACTTGACTACCTACCTAACTGAAGTAATCTTTACCATACTAATACTCTTTTTAAAGAACTCTTGGAATAACAGGGACATTCCAGAAAGCTGGAAAAATGGTAAATTTTGGATTAGGTGGATCATGTGCTGTTGCCTCACTCTAGATTCACATTAACGAGGTAGAAATATTGTAATATGCAGAAATGCAGAGTGAAGCATTTAAGAATAAAGACCACTAAAGATTTTAGAGCAAGGAAAACTTCAACACTGAGAAAACTCTAGGAATTGTTAAAGTAAGTAAATTATAAAAACCAAAACCGCAATTAGGGCTGTGTCTAAAAGGGTTAATATCATTCCTACATATTTAAAGGGAGTAGGACTGAAGAGACATTATCCATCTGTCTACACACTGGTAAAATCCAGAGCAGAATATTCCATACAGTCTGATACTTAGATTTAAAATGGATATTTTGTAATTAGTACAGGTGAATAAACCCCCCTACTACAGCTATTTAAAGTGACAGAAAAACTGTCATTGGGAGAGGTCAGTTTGAGGGATGACACTTATAGAGCTTGTCCACCAGATTTTCAATCCATATTAATTTTGAAATTAGTTATTAAATCACGGTATGTTTCTGTGCATATAGTATTTTTCAGCATGCAAATGCATCTATTTTATTTAAGTTGAGTAATTTCTACTTTTCAAATTGTGAGAGGAACCTTTGTTCATATCCACTGATGAAGAGCTTATGCAAGTTAAACTGGTCTCTTTTAGGTGATTTTTTGGGTCATTTTTTTCTCTTCCTATGGCTTTGGTTCTGAAGACAATGCTTGGGTTTCTTTGGAGACTTGCTTTTCTATTGTCATTGACTAGATGTGAAAATGCTCCAGATGATTTCTTGTTCAACTATATTTGCTGAAGAGCGAACTTTCTTTTTTTTTGTAGTTTAAGAATGAAATGAACAAATATCTAGGTGGCTAGACTCAGAGAATATGAAATAAAAAGCACAATCAATAGCAAATGTAAAAGATTAGATTGAAGCAGTGGAAATAAACTGCACACAGAATGAAGAATGTGATGTTTTCATAGAAAATATTTGTTACCATCTTGTGGGTACTTTACTGACATGATAACTACTTTTGCTACTTCTTTTTTGAAAATCCATAAATAAAGTTTTATATTTGAAAATAAATTTTAGAAAAAAAAAAGACAGATCCACCTGACATTTCAAATTGTAAAGAAAACTTTAATAAAACTGAAAGAGACTTTCTGGAAAGATATTTTACATGATAAATTATTAAATAATGTAGTTGAAATTAAAATTATAAGAAAACATAAAACATGCGGATTTTAACTTGCAGTAGAAATACATTACCATGTAAATGTGTCCTAGGTTGTTGGGACATATTTTTTTCATTATTGTATGGTGAATATTCTTTTCTTTGATCCAAATCCCATCAGAGTCTATTTCCAGTTACTTCAAAGGATTCAAGCTAAACTGCAAGCCTCTAGCCTGTATCAGATCAACAATGATAAAGGAAAACTTACTGTAGGTAGATCACTTATTAAGGGTCAAGAAATAGATGAGACAGTTGTCTTGGACCAATGGAATCTGCTTAAATGCTTGGAAGCACGGAAATCAAGTGTTCTCAAGACCAGTAACAATATGTACAGCTGTAGAAACTGATTTACTTTCCAGGTTATGAGAATGACAGCTCTGTTTAATGGAATCACCCCCATTTAAATTATTTACTGTGGTATTCTGGTCATTTTTGTAAAAGAACAGAAATAACATGCATATTCACATATACATGTCCTAAATTGCTATTATGTCTGTTGTCTGCTACAGAAAACCTATACAAAAGAATGGTGTCCACATCCTTATTACAGTGCAAATTTATTTCCAGTTTAGGAACTCATTATTTCTTTTTGAAAAAGAAAATAAGTTTGTCTTTCTTTTTTAAACGAAACATATTGCCTCAAGATCATTTTCATATCACTGTTCTTCCAGTTGTGTTTATATGAAGAAACACTGATGCAATTGCTGTCGTGTTGAAAGTAAATCTATTTTTTCTTCTGATTTATGTCTGCAAAAATGTCAACCGTTTGACTCTCCTACTGTGTTAGAAGTTATCATTGAGCCAAATTCCAAAGGCTCCAGCTTCTTGCTACTGTCCAGTTCAATTTATCAAGCACACTGAAATGACAAATGCAAGACAGAAAGTTCTTGTTGCCCTTGGGCTGACAAAAAATGGTCTGGTCATCTAAAAATCAGAATAAGGTTTGTAGCTGGATATTACAGTTCAATTTGCTGTTTTCTTGGTTTTTTGTTTGTTTTATATCAGTGAATTGTTTTGCATATAGCTTGATCCATAAGCAGAAACACAGTTTTAGGCTGGAAAATGAAGGAAGGTTCTCGTGTATTCTGAATGAAGATAAATGTGTTCAATTCAGCACACTGTATGTATCAGAGACACGAGTATTTTTGGTTGGAAAACTCCACAAAAACCATTTTATTCTTGTTGGCATGTCCTGAGGTATCTGAGCAATCACTGCCTAATTCCTTGAAGGTGGGCCAGGCAGATGCAGAAACAGGTTTATGTGGGTAACCATAGGAGTGAATGAGTATAATAATTGCCAGGTTGTTTCAGTGGCTGTGTTCCCTTTGAAGGTGGGTAGAGCATGTGAAAAGTAAATAAAGCTAAAAGTACTAAATGTTTTAAGATAGGCTGTATACATTCTGGGCTGAAACTGAAAATATATGTTTTTCAGCTCCTATATTGATGAAGTGGCTGGGGTAACACACCGGGCTTATTTTTGAAGAAAAATCCTGCTTCAGCAATAAGAAAGGCAGTAAATAAGACTCAGAGCATGATCAGGTAAGTGTTTGAATGTCTAATATGCTGATTTTAAAAGTTCAGCTAAGACATGTAATTAAGTGTGTTGATTCTGCTGCAGTGGAAATTAAAATAGAGGACATCATTTGTGAACTTATGTACAAAATGTGCATTCTAGGTTTTAGAGGTACAAAATTCTCCTGTACTTGATGAAAATGTTATCATAGAGTCACAAAATGGTTTGGATTGGAAGAGACCTTAAAGATCATTTAGTTCTAAACCTCCTGCCATGGGCAGGGACACTTTCTGCTAAACCAGGTTGCTCCAAGCCCCCTCCAACCTGGCCTTGCCATTTCCAAGAATGTGACAGCCTCAGCTTTAGTGGGTAACATGCTCCAGTGTGTCATGGTCTGTATAGTGAAGTATTTCTTCTAAATCTGTAACCTAAACCTACCTGCATTCAGATTAAAACTGTTAGCCCTCATCCTATCCTATCATTACACTCCTAGATAAAGAGTCTTAGACAAAAGGTGTTTGTGGCTTTTCCTGTGTAAAAAGTTTTGTTATTCCCCTGGGTGGCACACCCGAGGGAGACACTGCAAAGCATTTGATGGCTGAGTTATCTTTTGCTCCTCTTCCCTTTTCCTTTCTACATAGCTGGATGGAAAAGTCAACATACCAAGATGAAATACTGAAACTAGAAAAGTAATGGAGTAAGAAATGTAGAAAGTTGAGAAAAATTGCAGATTAATTCCGTGATGGAGTTTAAAAAGAATTAGGGACATAGCTGCGCTATTACATAATTTTCTTCCTGTGCTGTTCCTATGGTAGTAGAGCTTTTTGCTGTTTCTTGCTGCTGACTGCTGGGGAAATTTTAAATCTGGGTGTACATTGTCGAATCTCACTAACAGAGGTTTGATCTCTGTAACAGAAACCCACATACTTCCAAGTGATATGTATGGCATAGCCATACAAATAAATTACAGTAGACATAAAAATAATTCAAACATTTTTAAGATGTCTGTAATTTGAAGCTCAGAATGGGTATAATAAAGTTGTGGGTCTCCTTTGTAAAGAAAACACCCAGATGGGCTCACCATCTACACTCCATCTGGCAGTCAGTCTCTCTGCTCTGCATCCCACTGTGCTCACAGTGTAATCCATATGGATCTTACTTAACTGGTTTCCTGTTCCTGCAACACTGACTGTGTCTGTTCATAGCTCTCCGTCAAACACCCACTTACTGCTGAGAGAACACATTATTATGTGATGATTTCCTCAATTGCTGGAAATGTGAGAGCATTAATTTTTTTTGTGTGTTGACCGATGCTGTGGCTTTGGCCATTAGTGGTGAGGTAGAGTGCTGAGATATAAAGCCAACATGCAGAATGTCAGCCAATTGTGCTGATATGCACCCTCTAAAGACAGCTAGGGAGCATTTCCCTGTTCAAGCAGAGTGCTCCCAGGATGTGCAAGCACCAAAAAGGAGGGCCAGGAACTTGGAGGAAGGCCATGCACAGGTATCAAGCAGCTTTATTAGAATTCCTCCAGCTTTGAACCGGGTATGGAATGTAAGGGGTGCTCTGTGATTGCTAGGGTGTCAATTGCATGTTCATAGATGAGACACAAAGGACAAAGGAAGTGCAAGTGTCACTCTTGTCGAAGTTTTCAGTTTCTAAGGTGAATTAGCAGAGCTTGTGCATGCAAGATGAATGCACATGATGCAACACTAAACCTGAGTTTACACCAGCAGATCCCAGATCGTAGAAATTCCAGCTTTAACACGCGCTAGATGTGTACATAAATAACACATGAAGAGTTCGTTAAGTATTGACAGAAATTGTAGTTGATCTCACTATCATCTCTTGCTAATGTTCGTAAGAAAAGGGGTAGGACTTGGAGATTATCAAGTTGTTTTGAAAGATACATTAAATTCTGATTGTCCTGACTCTAAAGAGATTAAGCAAGAAGATGCAATGCTGTTCTATGAAAGACCATAAGAACATGACAGACAGACTAAAAAGATAAAAATATGGAAAAAGGGATAGGGAGAAGTTGCCCTAATGACTGTATGGTAGAGATGCAAAAGGATAAAGAGAAGGAAAAGGTTTTTTGATGTATCTTTTGTTACAGTGAACCATGCTAAAAAGCACTCTTTTGAACACATTTCATTTATCCTGTGGAACTCTGTCATTAATTGTATTAATGTATTAAATGTATTTCTACAGCAAAGAATGCTGTGGTATTCAGAAAAGGATCAGATAATTGTAATGATGCTGAGAACATCCAGAACTTTGTTGCATGTTATATAAATAATCTATAACTATGGATTTTAAAACTTTTTAATGTGAAAGTACACATCTGTATCTTATAGAAATTTATGTAGCTTCTGGCTAGTAAGATTTAGTATTATGCTTGTTTTATATATACACACACACACATGCATGCGCACACATGCACACATATACATATACATTTATATATATAAAAAATATTTATCCACTCACAAAAAACCCTCAGAGGTTTTGACATCTTCCTTGAACTGTGCATAGTAAAAAGGAGCATAAGGGAAGCCTTGGGACTGGTAATACAGCTGAAAATTCGTAAAATAGAGGCATGCTGATGGACAACGGGAGAAATCGGTGTCTTTTTTGACAGTCAGTATCTCTTCTACATGGTAATGCTTATATATGGGAAAATACTTGTGATAAAATATACCTTAATATATCCTTTATTTTTATTGCTGTCATGGCAGCTGATAAGCTCAAACTGCTGATTGTGTCTGGTTCAGTGGCAACTTGTAACAATTTCTCTTTCTTCCCCTTTGTTTTCCCTTAACCCTTTCCCCCACCTCCAAGAACAATTTAAACAAATTACCCCTATAATTGACATTGCAGTTTCTCACTATATTTATTTTCAGTTCTAATATATTCATACCTATAGATTTACAGATGTAGATATAGTTCTTTTTCAGGCACAACATTTGCTTGTACTGTTCACACAGTTCTGCGTGCACTCTGACAGCCAATGTATAATCACTATTGCTACTCCATCACAGAATCACAGAACACTTGAGGCTGGAACCTTTGGATCATCTCAAGGCAGGGACACCTAGGGCAGTTTGCTCAGGGTTGTATCTGATCAGGTTTTGAATATTGCCAATGAGGAAGATACCACACCCTGTCTGGGTAGCCTATGGGGGAAAAAAAACCCAAAAACCTTGTGCTTAAACAGATATTTCTCTATTTTAGTTTGTGTCTTCTTGTCTAGTCATTGGGTCCTATGAAGAAAAGTTTGTCTCCATTTTCTTTACTCTCCCCGTCAGGTATTTATATACATCAAAAACATCTCCTCTGGTCCATTTCTTCTTCAGTTTAAGTAGTTGTAGCACTTTCAGTCTCTCTTTGTATGCTCCAGTCCCTTAATCATCTTTGTTGCCTTTTGCTGGACCCACTCCAGTATATCCTTGTCTTGTCTTGGAGAGATCAGACCTGGGCACAGGACTCCAGGTACATCCCATGAGGCTGAGTAGCTCTCCCACTTCCAGAAATGTTCTTCCTCATACAGTCCAGGAGGTTCTTGGCCTTATTTGTCACAAGGGCAACCAGTTTTCCAATCAGTCTGCAGCCTGTACTCATATGTGGGTTATTCCTGTGCAGGAATTTATTTTTCTCTTTTCTGTACTTCATGAGATTCCTGTCAGCCCATTTTTTCAGCCTGTTGAGGTCTCTTTGAATATCAGCACCACTTTATGGTTTATCAATTGCTTCTCCCAGTTCTTCTATCATTTCCAAGCTTGCTGAGGATGTATTCTGTCCCAATATCCAAGTAATTAATGAAGATGTTAAACAGTATTTGCCCTAGTATTGACCCTAGGGGTACACTACTCATATGTCTTGTACTGCTGCTGCTGCCCTCCTGTGTTGTTTCTCCAAGAGATAGTAGGGTTATTCAAGTTTCCCATGAGTATCGTGGCCTGAAAAAGTGAAATCATGTGAAGGTTTCATCTACATTTTCCTCATCAGGTGTCCTGCAGCAGACACACAGAGCTGTACCAACCAGTTTGGTCTGACCTCTGATCCTGACCCATCAGGTCTCAGCTGGCTCATCAGAAGGAAGATCTTCATGTACTCCTTCGTGTGTTCACTCCCATAAAGTGACTCTCCCTTTGTGCCATCCTGGCCCACTCTTACATGTCCCTAAAGTGGGACAGGTCCCATCCAGTGCGGCACTTCAGTTGTGTGAGTTCTTCCCACACCTCTAGGATGATTTCACAGCCCTGCAGCTGCGCACTGACCTCTATTTCCTCATTTGTTCCCCATGTTTCATGTGTTACTATAGAGGCACTTCAGAGAGGCACCCAGCCAGGCTCATTTCCCAGAAAAGGTACAAGTCTGTTCCCCATGATACTGTCTTTTCTTGCAGGTACTCCTTTATTTCTGTGCCTATGCTTAAAATGGACCCCTTTCAACATTTTTTTGTTCATAACAAGGATGTTCCAGTCCACACCACCCTAGACCCTTTGCTCGCCAACCTATTCCACCATTTCCTTACTTAATTGCTGGCCGTTGACTCTATCGTATTGTTCCTACTTTATGGTTCTTCCCCCTTGCTTTCATAGCTTGATGAAAAAGGTGATTTTTTTTCCCACTTCAAAAGGTGGATCCTGTCTCTTCCCTGCAGTTCTTAATCCTTGAATAGTCCCATGGTCACAAAAAACCATCCATGTTTCCAACAGCAGCCATGCAGCTGATTGGAAGGAATCCCACAAAATCAGTGGGTCACCGTCAGGATCAAGGAGACAAACTGATGCCTTGCAGTGTGCTGATCTCTTTGTCCCTACTCGTTTACTTGGCAAGACAGACCCTCTGTCGGTGCACTCCTCCTGCTACTCCAGCCTCAGCAGGAGAGCCCGGGAGTTCCTGCAGCCCTAGCCCTAGAGAGATGCATCTGTACTCAAGGTGAGACCCCAGATGCGCTGGGGAAGAGCTCCATATAGGTGGGGACTGAACCCCGCCATGTCTCCACCGCTGCTGAGCAGCACATGCCTTGCTCTCCCCAGAGTTTCTGCCCCCACTGTGTGCCCTTCCGCAGAACTGCTGCCTCTGTTGTGCAGCAGCCCATCACCAGAGCAAATGGATTTCTAGTCTGAGCTAGCAGGTGCCTACCTGTTCTTTGTGACTCTGCAGTGGTTTGCTTCTCCCTGCTTTATTACAGTGTCAGGATAATTCTTTGTGGTTTAACAGCAGGGAACTGTGTTATTTATTCAACAATAGATTAGACCTGGAGAAGGAAAGGTGTGAGGGCAGGAGTGGGTACACATAATCTCAAATACCAGCAGAATGTCAGACTTTTAATAACTTGATCAAAGCCAGATATGTGTATTAACCTGTTCCATACTAAGGAAGATGTGACCTGGGTAGAAAATGATTGAAAAGGGGTTAGTAAAAACCAAATAATATTTTTAGGTTTTTTATTGTTGGGGTTTTTTTTCCTAACTTTGTTTTTTTCTTAGGAAATACAGACTTATATTTTAGTGTCTAGGGTGTTTTCCTTTATTGCAATTTGAGATGCAAAGACTTCATTTAGAAGCAGAAAAATAGTCTTTAAAATGTCATTTTGCTACAGGCATCAAGAAGTATTTATGCACACTGATTAGCAGCCACTCTCTTCTTAATGAGAAATAGGATGTCATTTTTCATTGTAGCAGATCCTGCTGTCATTGTTATCTACTGTATTTTTAGCAACTCCATAATAAATATCTGAATACCACAAAGTGAATAGCTGTATTACTCCCAGATGAGGAAATCTTCAAAGATGTTCACCAGACCCCCCAAATGGTTGCCTCTGAGGAACAGAGAGCTGCTCTAATTTTTTTCCTAAATATATTTTCTTTTAGTAACATATAGTAACAGTATATTAGCAAACTTTATTAGATTCTAATTAATTATATTAAATGTTAACGTTGCATTAAAAATGAAAAAGAAATTGTAGACCTATTCATGCCACGCAGGTGGTGGGGAGACAAAGCTCCAGGAATGTGGAATCATTTTGCATGTTATGTAGTCTTGAGTGCTACTGGAAACAATGAATGAAGCCTGAAGTCCCAGAGTAATTTTTTGCCTCCCAGGTACATTAGGTTCCTTTATTCTAGTTAACACATTGTGGTTCCAGATGTCTTTGAAGCACATGTGGATTTAGACACTGATGGTAATAGAAGCAGTGCTGGACCCTGAGTTACTGAGATATTCTGGAAAACTACAGTTCTCACCATGAATATTGTCTAAAAGTAAAGGACTTGGACAACATTTCTATACAGTGGATACTGTATTGACTTTGCAGTAAAATGAGATGATGATAGCAAGTCTAGTCTAGTCATATCTGAAGCAGCATAGCTCTCAGCATTAGAGTCTCTGTCAGGTCCAATATTTGTGCTCCTATGAAGAAATAAAATGTTCCTTTGTTTACCTGAGCACCAGGTAGAACTGTGATCTGATAGTGACCCTTGTAAAGTAAAAAAGGTCTGGTTTTAGGGATTTTATGACCTTTGAGTTTGTTTGTGATTTCTTTTCCCCCTCCAAATTTCCATAGAAACAAGATTTTGAACCAATTACTTCATCATTAAAAGAAAAACTTCGGAGAGTGGGAAAAATAAAGAGTACTGAAGTCCCTGATTCTGGTGTTCATGGAAAATATGGAAAATTTATGAGGAATTACGTTTGTATTTTATAAGTTTACTTTATCATCCCTTTTGTTCAAATGAAGGGAATATGTTGTTGTTTAAATGATACAACATACTGGTGCTTTATCTTCTCCATTGAGGAAACCTGTATATGGTATGAATTTTAACAGGTCACAATTCTGATATACACCCCAGTTAGACACATCATTATGCATATTGAAACTCAGTGGGCTGAAAGATTAGGCCAAATCCCACTCTGAAGTGGGATTTTTATTTTAACATCAGTTCTAATCACTGATTTTCAGACTTTCCTTGAAAGGTCTAAGTGGATGTGACTCATGTTCTTGCTGCATATCCATTTTGAAAAATAGGAGTTTATTTACTTTTACTTTATTTTACAGCAGCAAATATCATGGATATATGTTATTTTGGTATATATTTGTTGCTATAGGTAAGCTGCAGAATTTTCATGTTTTCTGCATATATTAGTTGCATGTAATATAACCATAATGCTCCAATGAAGATGAAAAGGGGAAGATGAAGCAAATACTTTAAGCACTTTTAATGAGCATTGTAAAAATATGTAAGGTAGCTGTGACAGTTAACTAAAATGATACCATTAGTTACTATTGAAAGAGGTGAGACAGAGCTGCAGTAAATGCAGGAGCTTGCTCTTGGAAACAAGAAAACACTCATCAAAAGAGAACTTTCCTTAGCTTTAGTGCCATCATGACAGAACTTCAGTTGTGCTATTAAGGAATATTTGTGTGTTCAAGCTAAATATATCAACCTAGAAAAGGTAAGGTGGAATGAATGAATAATATTTAGATTCACATCATAATGTTTTCCTTCTAGTGACAGGTCTAGAACTCTCCTTGTCTGAAAGGAAGCTTCTGCAGTGTGGGAGCAGATTTTCTCACCACGGGCTCTTCATTTTACAAAGTTAGTTGGTGGCATTGATGACTTTTCCTCACAGCTGCTGAGAGCATCAGACAGGAATGCAGAAATTGCTGTCACTTCAGGACCTTTCTTGTGACATTTGAGAAGCTGAGCACAGTGAAAGGACCCTTGTACATATAGAAGGGCTAACAAAACCCAATTGTAGTAGTTATGATACTTATAGGTTGCCCCATGTTTGATTAAATGTGATAAAAGTCTACCCTCCCCTCAGGCACCATACAGTGGGCACTCTGCAACACTAAAACAGTTTTCATAGTGCAATAAAATGTAATTAAGCAACATTGAGCTTGAAAGTAATTTGGCAACAACTCAGATGTTTCTCAATAGTTTGTGTTGTTCATTAGTATGAAGAATTGCGGCCTTTAGCACATTTACATTCATCTTAGGAGTATGTAATGAGGGAAAGTAGCAAGAAAACATATAAAAGCTGTCTGTATAGCAATGCAATATCAGTTAAGAAATATAACAAAATGAACACAACCACCTAGAATTAAATGCTAATTAGAATGATGTATTGTGCCCATGCACAGGGTTTGATCAAAGCTCTTGATTACTGGTGAGCACAGACGGTTCAGCAACAGGAAGATAAACTTTCTAGATCCATCTGTCTGCCAAAGTGGTCCTACTGAAATTGGTTTCCTAGATGATGTTCAACTGATCATGTGATCCAAGCGTTTTACTTAATGTTTCAGCCCCAAAATATGGGCCTTATTTGTTGAGCATTGAGATCCATCATACCTCTGACTGGCAATAATGACCCTGTGAAAAAATGTTATTTTAGCTTTCCATTTAGGAGCAGAGTCTCAAAGAAATTAGCCATTGGGTCATTGATTGCAGTGTTTCACAGCTGTAGGCAAGCATTAAATACAGTGGTTTCCAATCCCTTCTAACAAAGTTCTACAGCTGCCATCCATTCATCACAAAACTGGAAAAAATATTTAACTTAGATTTGGGTTGTTTTTGGGTTTTTTTTTCTCTTCATCATGCAGACAAAATCAAAATATTTTATTGTTGTTGCTTCTGAAAAGCTTGGACCCCCTGTTGTGTTGTGGAACTAATCACAGTCTACCTTAACCTGACTGGCTTCAGTGGTATTATTTGGAATTATGGTAGTATTGCATGGTGCAGTAGTTCAGACTACTGCTGATGTGCCAGTAGAATCTTTTTGTCTGCAGTTCAAGAAATATGCAATGTAATACTGTGTTTCGTAGGGATTTTGCAATAGCTTATAGCGCTAAGAGTTCAACTTAAAATGCTGTAAGGAAAAAATAAAGAGAGAAAAATGGGCTAGAAACCTTAAAAGAGTCAGTCTGTCTATAATTAGTACTATTTTTTTTTTATTTTTCTGAATCGTCTGCCACCCTTAAGCATATATGATTCCATTAAAGTGTTTTTCTCCCTCTAGAAGGAACATTCTGTCTATTTTATTTGACAGCTGACTGAAGTGTACAGTTTTCCTTTCCTCACTTTCATGGCCTATTAATTTCCCTTATAAGGCCAATCAGTTTTGTTACCATTAACCAATGTTACCACATCAGACCAAGAGGTAGAAGCTGTTCCCAAGCTACATCTCTGAACTCTGCTACTAAAATGGTCTTCCTCAACACTGATTAGGGCCAGAACACTGTGAATTCAGAGACTTCTATTCACCTAAAGCAAAACAAAATGGAGTAATTTTGCCCACAAACTGTGTAGTGTGAACATTCAAAGTATCTGACAGCTTTTTGAGAACGGCTGTCAGGTTCATGAACCTTGCATGAAGCAGGGTGCTCCCCAGTGCCAAACTGGTTCTAAGGACAGTGTATTGCACCAAAGCTGCTGTAAATGTGTCAGCAGTGCCCAGTATTCTCTCAGGATGGAAGCACTGGCACAATGCAAGGACCTGCGCTGTATTGCCAGTCTCCATCAGAAGATTAGAATTTGGGATAATTGTAGGTGACGACCAGAAAAAATACCGTAAGCTTCATTGCACTGGGAGCAGGGGAAGCTTCTCAAAAGTAGGACAAAGACTGCATTTTTTATTAGTCTTCAAAATCACAGAAGGATTTACAAAGAAAGAAAAAGAGATTGATTTAGGATCACAGGAAGTGTAGTCTTAAGGATCAGTCATAACCGGAGGTAATTGCAGAGGTGCAAGTATCACTATGATTTAAGTAATAAATATTAGCTTTCTTCTGGAGAGGAGTGGCAGAAATCTCCTTCCCCTCCTGGGTGATAATATCTGTAAAGAAAAGGGGGGGGACGGGACATAGAGACAAGGTTCCTATGCAGGACAGAAAACTGAGAATTTTCTAGGAAAAAATTTTGTTGTTTTAGAGAAAAATAGATGTGTCAGTAATTTCCATGTTATGTGTGTGGCAGGCTTGGGTGGATCTGAAATGAGGAGAGGAGTAAGGACTTGGACTAGCCTGCCAGTTAATGCAGTGATGCTCATGGTATTTACTCGGCAGGTGAGAGAATCACACTTGGAATTGTCATGCTTTGCTACAATAGCAGCTTAAATCTCTTGAATCTGTTTCAAGTAAATACTTCTATTAGTTTACAGTTCATGACAGAGTAAAATTTGCTCATTCATCTTTACTGGAGATTTTTTCACATTTGGTAATTCAATACAGGATAAAGCCCTGAACTTCCAGCTCCCCCAAATCAGGTGGAGCAACTGCACTCTTATTGTACTCTCTTCTGATTCTTCTTCCTTTCTTCCCTCACTTCTCTTTCAAAAGTTTCATTTTATGACATAATGTTTTGGCTTCTTTTTGTGGTTTGGGGTTTTTTTGCCCCAAAGTTTTAAGTAACTCTTGGGCTGTGCAAAGTAAGATGATCTTTGAATGTCTGTTCAAAAGATATACCTAGAAATTCAATGGTCCAGGAATTGCATGGCAAAGTGGATGAACACAACAATGGAATTTTCTCAAATTAATAAAGGTGTACAAATTTACTGATCTAGAGCTGAGATCTGAATAAAATGATTTAATACCTAACGATTAATTTTCAACAGACAAATCTCTCTGGCTTTAGAAATGCCAAGGATTAGAATTAGAAATGCCAACTTCTTTCAGGAAAGAGAACAATTTCTACTGATATTGAGGTAATAGATATGTAGAAATCAAGTCCAGAGCATATAGAAAGTGGTTAAGTTTAGAGGATTTCTACTTTGACTGAGGTATAATAAGAATTTCAATCATGGGTATTTTTTGCAAGGTCTAATTTCTCAATGACTCAGCAAGAACCATTTGCTCCATTTTCCAATAAAAAATCATGGAAAGTCTTTTTGTTCACACCAATATTTAGACAAGAGCTTCCGTATGTGTGAACAATAAACATTTTTTTTTTTGTTCAACCAAGGGTATTCATGCTGAAATTTATTAACTAGCTCCCCAATATAAAAAGGCTTTATGCATCTATGGGTTGTGCCTGTATTTTAGACAGGAGAGATCTACAGTAATTTCTAACCAGATTGTGGCTTCTAACACAGATATAATGAACACTGATTGAAGGTGTATATGATCTTTTCACTGTTCTTAGTTCAGCTGTCCTTTCCATACTGAGTGACTGTCACATTGAAAAATATTACAGGTTGTATAAAATTAAACTTGTTCTGCAGGGTTGGGATACTTAATTTCCAGGTGAATATTAACATTTATTAATTGATCTGTAAATTTTTTCTTAGACATTAAAGATTATAAATTTCTGAACCTATAAAATGTGCAAAAAAGTATTCAAGATGAAGGTTTTGGATGGAGGATGTTAAAATCTCTTGCACACTTGTTGTCACAATCAAGATACTCCCACACTTTTTCAATTTGTCCATGTTGTAAAATAAATTATGGATAAATTTACATTTCCTAGAGATGCTTCACACATATTGAGGCCCAGGTCAAGAAAATATTATGGTGATGTAGAATACATGAGTGCATTTCCAGAGGCTTTAAAGCTCCTTGTCATTTATTTAATTAGCATAAATCATGGTAAAAATTAATGCAAATTAGTATGATATTTCTTTTTAAAACTTGCAGTTTTTTACAGCTGAAGTCAAAGCTTGAGGGGAATTTGGTAGGGATCAATAAGAGTCAGCAGAGAGAATAAAGTAAGCTGGGGCAGCCAAACAAAGCAGCCTGGGTGTTCAACAGGCAGGGCAAGGAAATCGGATCCAGTGGCACAACTGCCTGGAGTCTGGAGCAATTATGTAATGTCCTGGTAGTCACCAGCAGCCAAAGCACAGCTGAAGCAGTAACTCTTAAGGAGTAGAAAGATGAAAATAATCAAACTCAAAACCTTATTTACCTAAAGTAATGAGTTCTCCAAGGTAGTCGATAAGATTACACAATAAATGCACTAATGGAGAACAATGTGACATAAGTATCTCAAAGACACATCAAAACTGCAAGGGAAAAGAGACTAATGCCTGTCTCTTTGGCTGCAAACTGTGCAATCTTCATTTCTTCAAACAGCACAGATGGACTAGGTGTTTGTTACTTAGGTGTCTGACTTCCTGATTATGTGGTTCTATTACTAAAGATGTCAACGCCATATTCCTTTTGTCAAACACTACTGCAGCTCCATGAAATGTTTTAGAAATGCTCAGTGAATCTTTCCTGAATTCCATCTGCACTTCAGTGAAACATTCCTGTTTCGGCTCCTTTGCCATCTTTGCTACTATTTCTTTGAGGGTCACTGCAGAAATGGGGCGGGGGCTGTCTGCAAATTTGACCTGTCTTTCTGCTCGTTGCTAAGAATTGGTGGTCACCTACCTCTTGTTTTCCTCAAAACCCCATCTTCAGGATTTTGTTCTTCACAGAAATGAAGAGTAACCTTTCTGATAGCTGTAATCTTTTAAAGTTCATGATTTATTTATGGAGAAATGAACTAGAGCTCCACTTTATAATGGATTTCATACTTTTGAATCCCTGCTATACCATGCATTTTTTTATATCTTTATCAGTTTTTTTCTGCATGTTACAATTTGTTTTCTCTCTGCTGCAGTTCTGCTAAACTGGGAATTTGCTCTCTCCTGCTAAACATAATTCCAATAGCGATGTACTGTGCTGTAAAGGCAATGCCCTTACATTCAGCAGAACTAAATCCTTCCAACCTCTGTAACCTTTTGAATTATCTCTTAACTGTCTCAATTCTTTTTCATCAAACTCTTCAATCACAGATGCCTGTGATGTTAAACCTTGAAATACTGGCTGTCCTGAAAAGCTTAAGCAGTCTGCATTAGACTTTGTTTCTTTTGTTCATTACATTGTGAACCACCACCAGAGAAAAATATTCTGGAGTTTCAGGTCCTGTAAATATAGATTTAATGTAAATTTATGACATGTTACACTATTCCTCTTAACATGCTCTAAGATTTTTCATGTTTGATTCTCCACAGGATCACATAGAATCCATGGAATCATTAAGGTTGGCAGAGGCCTTTAAGATCACCCAGCACTAGCACTGTTAACCCCTAAAGCACTAAACCACATTGCCCAGCACCAGATCCAGACACCTCTTGAACCCTTCAAGGGAGGGTCACCCCACCACCCCTCTGGGCAACCTATTCCAATGCCTGACCACTCTCAGCAGTGAAATTTTTTTTCTGGTATCTAATCTGAATCTCCCCTGTCTCAGCTTAAGGACACTTCCTCTGCTCCTCTCACTGCAAGCACAGTAGAAGACACCAGCCTCCTCCTCACTACAACCTCCTGTCAGGTGGTTGAGAGAGAAATGTGGTTGAGAGACCAAAGATTACTTTACTCTTCAGGAAGAACTATTTTTCATCTTGAAATTATTTTGGTGGGGACTTTAGTGACCTTGTTTTTTCACTCAAAACCTCACAGCTATGTTTTCCCATCTAATATTTAATTTGATATCAATATCCAATCTATAATTCAGAAGGGTTCCCTCAATATATAGGGCAAGATGTCAGCCCTCTGTCCCCTCTGCTTTCTGCTTTTGAAGATTAAGTCCCTTTCTATAAGTGCCTTCCAGATTTTTTTTTTTTGCAACTTTTTCTTTTAATACAGAGCACTGATATTCTGATATTTCATTTGGTTAAATTGAAAATTATTGTTAAATGGTTACGTTCGTGGCATCTAAAAATGGATATTGAATGCTGGGACCTGTGCGTGTTTTTACTGTTAATGCATTTCTTGTCCATCCCAGCTTCTTGTGGTTCTGTGATTTTTCTAGCTTATTATTGTCTCCATTTTCTAATTTTCCCTTGTGATAATCTGTTTGTCCAGTATAACTGCATCTCAATTTTCTTCTAACATCTTTTTGACATGTCCTTATTGCTTCCCCTGATTTAGATTTCTGTCTTGTAGCTGTCATTCTAGTAGCTTTATATCTTTGATTCAATCATTATTTGATCTCTTCTAATGGAATAAGTCAGTATGCCATAATTACATGGTGGACTTGTTAAGTGGCTGTCAGTCAAAGATGCCTCAAATTTAGAGAAATGAAAGAAATTCTGTTCTTTGAGTGGTGCATGTGATGACAATTATGTCCTTCAAAAGTTCTACTTTTCTTAGGAGTACAGAATTTCTCCTACACATTTTCAGAGACAGCTCTTTCCTTCTTTATTAGTACCAACACAACAACGAAATGGAGAATTTCAGGTACTGCTGTATTCAAAAAATAACAGTGTCTTTTTGTGATTGCTTTCGAGTCCAGCTGGTCATGCATAGAATCAAAGGCCTGCATAAACCTTTTCTGATTCTGCAGCATTGCCAAAGAACACCAGTTGCTTCTTACTCTCAATAGTACTTTTCTCTCTATCTCAATTTCTTTGAAAACTTATTTTTTTCAACAGCTCATTTTAGTATAATGCAACAGCTGTAGGATATCTAGTTGTACAGCAGCCACTGAGAAGTTAGAAACAGTGCTTCTGTGTCATCTAAATTTCTTTGACTATATTAAAAATAATCAGCACACACTGAACACCTTTAAAAAGCTGTTGGGATGGTAATAAAACTGGCTTGCCATTTAGAGTGTTAGGTGTTGATCTGTCTCTCTAATCACACTTCTCTTGACATAGATGTTTGGGGGTTTTTTGGTTTGTTGGGTTTTTTTGTGGTTTTTGTTGTTGTTGTTGTTGGGTTTTTTTGTTGGTTTTTTAAATTTATTTTTAATTTACTTTGCTACTCTGCCTTGCCCCCTTGTCTTTTTTCCTCTATGTTCCAAGGCTGCAGTCTTTCTCAGAAGCTGGTTTATGTCTATAAATACCAAAATGACAATGCTGTTCATTGTGCAGTCTGACAGGGATGTTCACATAATCCAAAATGATAGTCAGGGCCCACCATGAAGCCAGAGCCATGACTGCCTGCAATAAGATCACACTTCAGGGTCACACTGGGTTACGGTGCACAGCCAGCTCAGGCTGCAAGGGAAGGTATTCATGCAGGGAAACCTCGTGGCTCTCATTTGAGATGGAATGGTGTGCTGTGTTGTCTCGGTCCCTGTTTTTTAGTGCTGATGTTTAGTGAACTCTATACAGTAAAAATGAAGTGTTTAAGAAGAAGCTATTAAAAATTCAGGAAGAATGGTGGGATTACTGTTGCATAAGAGTGGACATTTCAGTTCAGTTTGCTATTTTGGCTCTACTATGAGGAATTGTGTAAGATTACATTAGGGATGCCCACAGGACATACAGAACAGGGTCTCTTTGCTGACCTGAAGGGAAAAGAATCATCTCCACAAGACAGAGTTTGAAAACTGCTAACAAAGTATCAAAATAGTCATTAGTTAGGGTGTCAGTGTCTTCTTCCACCTTTCCCTTGAAGCACTCAAAGATCCTCACATCTAACCCTTCATCTGTGAGGTTGGGAATTTCAGTCTGCTGTGATGCTGAATTCGATTGCATAGAGAGACAAATAGTCTACTTTTGTTTTCTGAGTTAATGAATCTCAGTAACTCTAAATAAAGTTCCATCCCTGTGATATCTACAGACTGTGACCAAAGGCATGATGAACATGTTCTGAAGAAAGTTTGGACATTGGTAAGATGATCTAGAGGGGATTAAAAAAATGAAGTATGGAAATGTGTTCGCTGTTGGAAAGGACAGAATGAGCCTGCCACAGCAAGCCTATAATGTCATATGTTTTACTGAAAATACTGCTCAGTCATGTTCAGAGAGGGAATAATTCATTTAGGTGAGAAGACATCACCAGTATTGCCAGTAATGTTAAGTAGGATTTTGTCATCAGCTTGTCATCAGCTGCAATTTCACTGGCTCATGCATCCTCCTCAGCATTCCACCACAGTGGACCAGCAGTAATCTGGTACAGAGGTTTCCTGGGAGATTCCATGCAAGCAAAGCCTGCTACAACTCTCAGTGACCTTATGCATGTATTGAGTTGTCCACTGAAAATTTTAAATTGATTTCACATTAGTTTCCCCCCTTTGTAAGAGGAGAGCTCAGACCATAACTTATGAAACCTCTTAAGTGTGTTATGTGATGTGGGTGTGCCTTCCTGCTGATGCACCAAATTACAGAGCTCTGTCATTTGTTCTGTCTGGTCATCTCACAGTTTAATAACTTTGTCTTAATGATCTTCTAATCCCAGGATTAAATTTTTTAAGAAGAAAAAGAGAGGTATTTGAATGACAGCAACTCATCCATGTTGGATACAGGCACTAAAAGCATCCTTAGTCCTGCTGCAGACCTATTACAGTGTTGCATACCATGACTGTGTGATGTATCTTCTAATCTCAGTTACTTATTACATTTCCAGATGCTGATGGAGAAGGCAGCTCAAGATAGGTCTGCATTTTTTTCTGTCAGATTGTATGATAACTGGATTAATATGAAGTTCTGAAACAAAACAAAACTTAGGGAGAAGCAGGGAAGTTATGCAGGTAATTCAGGTAAAACATGAAGTGGTTCTTGGTTACCTTTGCAATTTAAGATCTTGACAAGCTGTTCTGTGAAAACAGTAAGGAAACTGTGTAGGAAATTTAGCAAACAGTTTACCTGAATACACCAACAGTGAAATATTCCATCATCCACCATCTGTTGATTCCTTCATCGTTTCTCCTCTCCATTTGGTGATTACTGTAGCATTTCCTTTGTCACAGAACATGCATCAAAGAATAGACTTCCTGCTGAGGGAGTAACTTTAAAATGGCAGCCCACACTGAGAGACATCGGAACAATTCACAGCTGCGCAGATGTTGAAACAGTGCTGGTATAATACAGAATTTCTAAAAGGTGTCATAGCCATTAATTTGTGAATTCAGCCTTTACAACTACAAAATTTATCCTGGAGTATTCAAATTATTTGCCCTTAGTTAGAAATCTAACCAGTCTAACATGTCTAACCATGCATTTTCTCTTGTGAGAACACTTGACTGGAGAGCTCTGGTTCTTAGACATACCAGTAATACCTCTGTCCTCTTCTGAGATCAGACATCTATTATATTGGAATCTAAATGAAAATTTATCTTGTTTGGATTTCCAAAGCAATCCATTTTTGCAATGAACATGTCTATGAAAAGCTATATTAGGCCTCTTTTACCTCCTATCTCTAGGAAAAAAGTAAACTTTCTGAATGAATCTCCAAGCTGAGATTATGTGGGAAGATCATGACATCCATCTGTTAGGACACACCTTTAGGATACAAGGTGTGAAACCCTCACAAGTAAACAATGTTGGGGGCTGTTTGTCCCACCAGCCTCTATTCTGGATGCTCTTTTGCTCCTGGCTGTGTTGACTGTGTGTGTTTTTCTCTTGCATCTCTCCTGGGCAGTTCCAGGAATATTATGTCGATCCTCTTCAGTGCATCCTTTGAATTGACCATGGATGTATATTCCTGTCTAATGGCAAATCTAATAACATAGCCAAGTTTCCTCATATTTGCTGTAAGCTTGGAGTAAATGCCTGTGTCTATTTAGTAGATTAAAAGACACTTGGTAATTTGTTCAGTGAGGGAATGTGATTATGTGCTTGATGTATGTTTCAGTTCAGCCAAGAATATAATGCACCATGGCATGTACACCAGCGAAATCGAAGAGGCCTAATGGTGCCTTGCAGCAAGCTTTCAGGAAGGATGCTCAGGTTCCTAAGCAGTAATTCTTTTTTGAATCATCCTATGTAAGGAAGGAATTTTATACATAAATCAAATTAAAGTTTTTAAGGATTATCCTTTGCCTATCAGCTACTGATACCCCAAAGTAGATGAGTATCCACCTTAGTAGGTAGATACTCAGTAGGATCATTCTGAGTCCCTATATAGTAAATGGCAGGTGAAAAGTAAATAAGATATCTAAGATCAAGCATGTAGAATTTTGATCTCTGATGTGCCATAAAAGAAGTGGAATCTTGTAGGCTGTGTTTGTGACTGGCTATACAGCACTGACTGCAATATGTGACTGACTGCAAAGCTCGTTATATAGTTTTGCAGAAGATTACTTGTTAAATCATCTGCCAGGATACACAGGTAAGGTTCTTGTGAGACCCATCTCATATTTAAGGATTGAAAAGGGGGAGAGATTGCAATGAATTCACCATAAAATGCAACCTTTTGGTGCCTCTAGGAAATTTTGTGTGAGGCATATACTGGCACAAGTAAATGCTGGAATTAAGTTTAGGACGATGAAGGATATCAGTCAAGGGTTGTAATATAGGACATATTATGAATTGTTGCTTTGGAAATTGCTTGTGCTATGCACAATTAAGTGCTTACTTGACATGTTGCTGTCTAAGTGAAGGCAGTGTAAATGCTGTTTGTTTTCAGAAATATGCTGCTTATTCCATTGGCATGTAATGAAACAAAATTTAATTTCAGGGAAAGTATTTACTAAATTGTTAGTGTATAAATGTAAATCAATAATATGCCCTACAGAAAAGACTTTATGAAGAAAGGATTTAAAATAGAGCACAAACATATGGTGTATTTTGGGAAGCGTATCACCAAGACTGAAAGTATATTTATATGTGTTTGAATATCTCTGGAAAGTCTGAACACATTTTCTTCTACTTGTGACAAGGCAAAAATTTTGTATTTCTTACTTATAGAATAGGGTTTAATTTAAGTTTAACTGAGAAATATTCTGGTGGCCTAACTTCATTTTTTTACATTATTAAAAAAATACATTAATTTTACATTAGAATTTTAGACCAAGAAAGCTATTTGGGACACCTATTTTCTTTATCACTTACCTGGGAATCTCCTAGTACTGTTTCTATTTCAGATTGCATATTTCTCTATGTGTTTGGGATTAAGTATCTCTGCATAGTTTAGGGTCTGACCAGCTATACATTCAGATGACAGCTAAACTCCACTACAGTTCAGAGATGCAGTGCCTGAACTGTTAAATTCTTCAGAGATTTTTGGCCTTCATGGATTTTCAGAGTGGGCACCTTACCAAGCAACCTGAGCCAAGGTAGAAGCATCAGAGTTCAGTTCAGAATATGTACAAAATCAGCATTCGAATTTTCACCTTTCATAAAACAAGAGTTAGGGTACATCTCAAGACAGTGAAATATTAGTTTTAGGCTTCCTCTGCTCAAAATCTGCTTCTGCTCCTAAGAATGCTGTAATCACTAAGCTGATATGAAATGCTCTAATTTTGCTGTTGAACTTGCAGCACTACACAGCAACAACAAGATTCTTAGAATGAAGAGAGTCTGGGGAAGACAAGATATCACCTGGGAGCAGGAAAAAAATTTTCTTCTTCGTATTTTATATTAATGCATTCTTCTGTTTATTCAATTTGCTAGTGAGTGGGAAAATATGTGTGTGAGGCAGAGAGACAGGGGAGGACATTTACGCATAGTACCCAGGATGGTAACGGAGTTTTAAAGTCAATCAATTCTGATACATTTTCCCCAAACTGATCTTTAGTAAGATTCTTTCCCCTCTTGAGATTAAGCCACTTTTATATCATTGTATAAACTGCAGAATATGAGAAGGGCTGCATTGGTTATCCCACTGGGAGCCTGAGACTAGTGTTGTCTCAGAGGTAATAAAAATTTTTATGGTGAATGTTCATTTAGCATGAAATAGTTAAAGTTTAAAAAAAAATGTTTTTCAATGTAACTAATTCAATACACAGTAATCTAAAAAGTGCTAATTTTATCTAATTTTCTATTTTAGAAGGATGATATTCACACTATAGACATCAAAATTACTGAACAGTTAACACGGCATTTAATGCTAGCTGTACCTTAAATAATCATCTGCAGATGGGAGCCAGATTAACTCTAATTGTAAAAGGCAAGATAATTCTAATGTGTTTAAAGTCGTGAATGACCGTAAAGATTCTAAGTGTATGCTTAAGTATATGTCTATCAACACTAAGCATTCACACTTAAATCCTGATCTCACCACAGAATCACAGAGTATCCCGAATTGGAAGGGACTCACAAGAATCTTCAAAGTCCAACTCCTGCCTCTGCACAGCACCATCCCTAAGAGTCACACCATATGCCCAAGTGCATTATCCAAATACCTCTTGAGCTCTGTCAGGCTTGGTGCTGTGACCACGGCCCTGGGGAGCTGTTCCAGTGCCCAACCACCCTTGGGTGAGTAACCTTTTTCTAATATGCAACCTAAACCTCTCCTGACATAACTTCAGGCCATTCCCTTGGGTCCTGTCACTGGTCACCACAGAGAAGAGATCAGTGCCTGTCCACAGGCACATGATTTTATTAATCCGTCATGATTTATTAATCTACTATAGCATGATAGTAGCTGTCAAAAAGTGTCTCTATTACATGTGTAATTTTAAATTTTAAAAGTACTAATAAATATGATAGCTATCCTTGATCTGCTAAAATGTTAGAAGCAATGAAGACAGAAAATAACAGAAGTTTCTGCTAAGATTACAGGTCTGTAAAGCTCCGTATTCTGAATTTCTACACAATGTGCTTAATTTATGTTTTTTGAATAATTAGAATCTGGCTTCATGGTGTAATTATTAGCTGGGAACTTATTCTCTATAAGCAGCCAAGCAAGCAGGTCAAACACCTCCGAAGAGTAAATTATAATACCTAAAAGAGCTCACCTTTCCAGTTATGGCATACGGTGTTTGAATAATACGTATTTATTGGGTAACCTCCTACATGTGCTTTGCAGGAAACAGGGGAGCTCCAGCATTAGGGAAGAGCACAGACATCCCAGACCTGTCTGAAGCACGGGCAGAACCCTTTGACCTCACAGGTTTCAGAATGCCAGCAAAGTTTCAGCACCTCCCTACTCACCCCCCGGCTGCAAGGTAGATTAAACACCTCCATATCATCCAGAATGTTTTGGTTGTGTGGAGCCACATTCAGGGACATAGGCAATTTCACTATCCAGTGCAGAGGCAATGTGTATACTTAGATGACTGACAGGTCTGATAGGATTGTGAAGTAAGTGGTCTAAATTATTGCCTTGAATTTGAAAACAAATACCTGTAAGCCAAGTGCAAAACTTGTATTTATTTTTTTTCCTGAGGAGGTTCTGATTGAGTTTGAGCTAAAAAGCAATCTTTCCCAGTAAGATACCATTCAGAAAGACAAAGAAGTACACCTGAAAATCTTGGAGGGCCTTAAAAAAATCTCTTGGCTTCAGAAGTTATTCTCAAAACCAGTGAGCATTAAAATTAGAGTTTGCACATAATACCCATAAACAACATCTAATAAATGATGTGTGACCAAAGTCAAATTTTGCATGGAAAACATGAAGAAAAACTGGCTTTGTCAGTGGAGGAGTAACTGGGACTGGTGTGTATACTAAGGTTTTTCTTCAAACTAGGAGAGAGGGCAGGGCAAAGGAGCTCTAAAGCAGGATAAAAAGATAAATGATCCACACAAGTTGTAGACATGTGAAAAGGGATTTCCAGTAGGTGTCCTCTTACCTTTAGGCCCATCAGCTTTTGCATCATCAGCTTCATTATCTTCAGACTGCTCCACTCCCTCTCATGCGTAGGTTGCTGTTACATTGATATATGGCTTGTACAGCATTGTAACAAGAGAGTCTCATTCAAATTTCTTTAAAGTTTATCTGCATCAGACATGACCTTTATCCATTACTGTTATTGGTTCCTATGTATTGATGGCAATTCAGTCTGTTCAAATTGACTGGTATTTACAAAGCTGGAAGTTTAACTGTGATATAGTTGTGACAGATGTTTTTAGAATTCCTAAGATGCATGTTTTTTAAGTATTTCATCACTTTTCTTAAACAGAATTATTTTCAATTTCTTGTGATATCAAGAAGATGTGAAATATGTCAGCATCAGGACAGACTAGATTTATTACCTGGGAAAGTTATCTCAGTTTTACTCCTCGGTTCTTTCAGCAACTTGCAAGAAAGCAACAAGAATGTGCATAGTTTGAGTTTAGATGATGGATTTCAAAGATTATTTCATATTGGCAGTTAATTTTCCATTAATAGATTGGTGTCTGACTTGAGTGATTAGTTAACAAATGTGAACTCTTTCCCATTATTTTGGTCTGAAATATGAGGAAGGAGAAAGGTTTTAAAGCATAAAAGCAAGGAAGGGTATGTGTGGCACCAAAAGTTAAAACTAATCTAAGTATCTAACAGTTGGGGGGCAATAGAGGGTAGCAAAATGTCAGGGTGGCAGAAATCCCTCCCCAGCAGAGCAGATTTGATATCTTTGACGGTGTGATAGATAGCTTTGCAACAGAGTGTATGCTAGTTTGCCAGGAGATGATGTGCACCTCTTTCAGCAGTTTGTGCCCTGTGTCGTGCCAGACGTTGGCTGGATTGGTTCATTAGCTAGGGACATCTCCTGGTGTATTTCACTGCCTTACAGATACAGCCAGTCTATTTTCTTATGCCACAGATATGAGGAAATAGCTGCTCTGTTGATTTGTTTCAGATTTGTACACTAGTGTAGCAGCAGGCAGAAGTTCAAACTATAAAGCTGGGAAAAGATCCATAACTGGCAATTAGCAGTAATTGTGATAGCTATAACACATTCGTATCACCCTGGTTTCGAAATGCAGTTCTTTGGCACTTGAGTGCATTTAAGGAAAGCACAAATTATTTTTCTGCTGTTATCTCTTTTCAGTACTGTAACAGTATTTGGAGGATGCGAAAAAACTACATTTTCAGGGAGAGCATTTCTCTGGAGAGCTGTCCCCCAGCTTTCCCTGTAGGCTTCATGTTAGTGGAAAATGAAAAAAAAAAGGAAAAAACCTAATGGGCAGTTTTCAGGGATTCTGGATTGCTGTGGATTCTTGCATGAGGAGCTGGAAGTCACTGTAACTTCTTTTTCTTTATTTTTCTTCCTTTTTTCTTTTGACTTAGGTGCAACATGGAACATGAGGCTCGATCTCCCCTTTACCATGCACTCAGCACTGTGGAGTTGCACCCCGAATCCTGTGTTTAGCTCTGGGCTCCTCCCTACAAGGAAGACACTGAGGGGCTGGAGTGTGTCCAGAGAAGGGCAGTGGAGCTGATGAAGGGCCTGGAGCACAGCCTGATGAAGAGTGGCTGAGGGAGCTGGGGGTGTTTAGCCTGGAGAAAAGGATGCCCAGGAGATCTCATTGCTCTCTACAATTACTTGAAAGAAGGTTGTAGTCAGGTGGCTGTTGGCCTCTTCTCCCACATAACAAATGTCAGAAGAAGAGGAAATTGCCTCAAGTTGCACTTAGGGAGGTTTAGGTTCGATATTAGAAAAAAATTCTGCGCTGAAAGGGTTGCCAATTATTGGAGCACGCAGAGAAGTGGTGAAGTTGCAGTCTCTGGAAGTGCTCAAAAGAAGTGTAGATGTGGTGCTTAGAGACATGGTTTAGTGCTAGACCCGGTAGAGTTGGGCTGATGGTTGAACTCATTGATCTTACAGCTCCTTTCCAACCTTAACAATTCTGTGATTGTGTTATTCTAGTATGGAGTACCCTAAGATCTGGTTTAGCACTTTTCATACATCACTGAGCAACATGTCATGGTGTAAAACTTGCCAGACAAGCTGGAAGAGTACTCAGAGGAAGCAGGCACCCCGATGAGCTTGGTACAGGAAATAACAGAACTTCTTCAGTTTGTAAGATAACCTCTTATAAGCATTTGCAGCTAACCAGAACCTCATGTGACCAGCGCCCTGAGTAAAGATACTACTGAGCCCTGCTTCCTTTTAATTTATTATTTCTATCAATGAAGTCTGATCTTCTGCATAAATCACAAATATCTAATGAAATTTAGAATCATCAGTGTCTTTAATTAGTAATTTACCTTGACTTGTAAAATGCAAACCTTTGACTAATTTTTAACATATTTAGTTACTACCCTTTTACAAAGAAACAAATTCTGTTAAATATTTCTGCTAACAGCGCTGTCAATGACATTGAAGTGTGCATGATTACTTGTGAAGTTACAAATGAATTAGAAATTTACTGTATATATTTAGAAAAATCTTATGTTTGAATAATTTATAATCCCAGCATAAAAATTATTATTATTTTTGAATAGTTAAATCCCATGTGATTCTCTGAAGAGTTGTTCTATTTAATCTCCCGAGTCACTTTTATACTAGTTTGGGGTTTTTTTTCACTCACCAATTTTTCTTGATAGGTTTTTTTGTATTAAGCTTTTAAACATAGATATGTACTTAGTATTTGTTGAAAAGCACAGGTGAAGATTTCAATGTTTTTAAGGGGGCATTTTTTATACTTTGATTTCTTCTCGATTTCTTGTTTTCTGTGATTATTCATCCTCTTCCTAAAAGAAAAAACTACTTGTACATCTATCTTGTTCTGCCCCTATTAGGAAGTTGGTCTCTAAAAAAAACATTTTTCAGCAACAGATGTTTCTTCTACAAATGTATCAAGTGAATGTAAATATTTGCTGCTCAAGAAGATGTTATGAACCAAATCCCCTTGGACCATAAGGAAGTCCTAGGATCAGAGTTACAGAATATATGCTGATGCAGTGTCATTATGGCTTGCATATGCATGTTTATTCTTCAGTTTAGATCTGGTAAAGATTGCAGTAAAATAATTATTTTCTAATGATATAATTAAAAAGCTTGATATCCTTCTTTTCCAATATGAAATTAATTCCAAGAGCATTTCCTTATTGACAAGATATAAGGCATTAGAACTAATACTGAACACACAAGGTCCCTGATGGAAACTTGAATCTAAAAACCAGCCTCAGTTATAAAGTAAGCTTCAGCACAAGGCAGAGGAAATTTTGACCCACCTGTAATGAACATAATATGACATCAGCCAAGGAAGAATTTTTTCAATTTTCTTTTGTCTTTAATCATGATAGTCTCTCAGATCTGTGCAGTTTAGTTTCCTTCTGGAACTAATTTAAAAGTCAGTTTTAGGAAAAACCTCACTTCCTTATTTGGGTTTGTAATAAAAAGGCTTTCTCTTAAACTCTTCCAATGATATTTTTGGGGAACTGGTGCCCCAAGAAATCTTTGACAGGTAAAAATTACAGTGAATGAACAAGTGTTGATTTAAGTTACATTTAACTGTGGCAGGTTGTTAACCAAGGTGGTGCTATACTCTCCCAGGCTGAAACTTGACTGTGGCTAGAAATCAAACTACTGATTTAGCAGTTGAGGAAATCGTGCACTTTAGCTAGTAATTTCATATATGGAATAGATGTGGAACAATTTATTATTAAAAAATAATTTAGTTGTGGTACCTGCAAATATCCTACTACTGAGGGAACCTGAAGGGAAAGAAAAGCAATGAAAATTGGAAAAATATCGATCTATATAAAACCTGTTTTGATTGCAATTGAGATTTTTATTCTTGAAAATACTGTAAAATACTGTATTGTATAGCTTAAATTGTCAGCTAATGATTTGTCTGAATAATGCTTATCCCTTCACATCTTGACTGGTGGTGGAGTGGAGATAACTTTGCAGCTATTACCTTACTGCATGCTGCAGTGTCCTCCTGGTTACCTTTCAGCATTAAAAGCTTTTTCTGTGTCTCCTGCATTTCCAGCTCACTGTCAGCCTGGAGACAGCAGTGTTTTGGTTTATATACTCATAGTGATACAGCCTTGTTTGTTATCAATTTATCTTAACATTCCAGTTCCTTCAATCCAGATAATTTTTATAGTTTTTGTGTAGAATCTTGAAAATATTAAGAATATTTATAAAAGAATATTTATAAAAGGCATAGAGAGATGAAAAAAAATCCTTGAAATAGGGAGCAAAACAGATTTCTCTTCCTTTCTTCTTTCTTCAAATGGTTTTTTGTTTCTCTTCTAACAAAACATTTATCAAGGTTTCTTCTTTAAGTGTATATATTATATTTCAAGCTGAACCTTTTAGAGTGTTAACCTTTCTAACCTTCACCACAGAGCACTCCCGGAGGGTATCTCCTTCTGGTGTCTCTGTTAGCCTTTAGAGACTACTACTCTTTTAAAATTTTCCGCAGACATCAAACAGATTAATTTTTTCTACTTAAAATTCATCCAGGAGACAGTTTAACTGTTCTTCCTCAAAACAAACTCCATTTTTCTGTTTAGAACAGTGGCTTGATGGAGGTGGCATCAAGTGTTTTAGATGTTCTTGGGTGTCTGACCCAGCCTCCAGCTGATGACCCAGGAGAGCACAGGTTCTCTGTAAATCCTGAGAGATGGCAAGACCTGTGTTGTTGTCTTGGATACCTCAGAGCACTGGATTAAGCTCAAATTAAGACTTCTAGCTTTTCTGCTTGATTGTTTTATTTTGACTGAAGCTAGATGTGATTATAAATGTGTGTTCCACGCAACAGCAGCAGCAGGTTTTACGTAACTGATCCCCCAGTCATTTGTCTTAAGCATATTATAAGAAAGCTGCACTTAAATGTGCCACAACTGAATAAAATCAAAGGGTTTAGGTAAACAGGCTTTCATATTTCAGAAACAAGGAGCTCTTTGTTAAGCATAAATCATGGCAGTAGTATCTGGGTAAAATATGGGAAAAAATAAGTCTGCAATGAATTTTTCTATTTTAAAAAAAAATTAAATAGCTATATACCTTACACATGTCCATCAATGTACTCTCAGAGGCGTCTAATTAGTTTGCAATTTGCAAAGCATACTGTGAACTGAGTAACTATCTGAATAACTGATTTCTATGGAAAATGAGTTTTCAAGACATGTTAAAAAGTATGAATTGTAGCTGAATACATAATGTCCCTCTTTATAATTTCTTCTCTGGAAATGACTTCCTGATTTTCTAAAACACAGAATATCACCTGTCTTTGCTGACTGCTTGCTCCTGAAGTGTATGCTTCTCTCATGCTTAGAAAGATTATAATTTCGATTGTTCTGTTTGATTCCTACCTAAAATCCCTGTACAATTTGTCTGCTAATCTGAAAGGGTAGAAAATTTAGGAAAACTTGAATTTATGTGCCTACATTTCATGGTTTCACTGGTGGAAGGTGAGCTGCAGAGCCACCAGCTTTTGTTCAAAGTCTGCATTTATCCGGACAGTGTGTGCTTTAGAGAAGTGGCCTGCTTTTCTCCATGGCTTTCGCACTGTGGGAAAGATAATGCTGCAAAACTAACATTGTTTATGTGTTTTGAAGGCCTCATGAGGTGTCCTAACTCTCTTTTAACAGCTAGCTGAGGTAATAATAACACATTCATTGTGGTATTAATCTCACCTAATTTTATATTAGTACTATGTAGATCTGAAATAATCAGCATAAGCTATTTTTACAATCCGTAAAGAGAATTAGACAGTTGCAGGTTGTAATTCATCTGACATTTTGGACATCCTTGTTAGGATGAATGATATTCTAAATCTGTCTCTAATAGTTATGAAGGGAAGGCAGATGAATAGCAAGATATAAACATATAGATTTTAGAGGTCTATATTTGATCCTGTTTATTTAACATAGGTTACTCCTAAGTTTTGAATATTATAATTTTTCTGTTGATTCATCTGTATTTCATTAGTCATTTTACCTGACTGAAGGCCAGCTCTCATTGACCTATATGCCTGCAGAGCAATGATCAATAAGCACACTGCCCAGAACTGATTTCCTTTCCCGTCGCCCTCATATCCCTGAATCAAAACCAATCAAACTAAAGCCACATGCATAATTTTTATGCTTCAAGCAATGTCGCCTTTGGATGCCACAAAACCAGATTAGGAATATTCATGCTTCTTATCCTATGGATAAGGATCTCGTCTCTTCAGATGTTAAATAATCCCTTTTTTCATTTCTTCTGTTGAATTATAACTGCGCATGTTGCACTTGTATTCAAGTTGTATTGTAAAGCAAGATTGCAGAAAAACAAATGTAAAATAGGAGCTTGACATGGCAAAAAAGTTATTACTTTCTATCTGATTTAACTCAGAAAATTTATTACTAGTGCAACTACTTACAAAGGTGTAAAAACAAAACAGGCACATTTCAGCCTGATGTAGATCAAGGTATATACACCAAAATCACTGAAGGAACGTTAGTCTGATCTAACGAAAGGTATGGCCATTGTGTGGAAGTATTCTGAATTTTTTTTTTTTTTGTGAACAGCTGCAATGTGGGAATAAGAAATCAAAGTAAGATTTCTTAAATCTTAAAGTTAGGTTTTATAAAGCTCATGTTTTCTTCTGTTTCTGTTGCACTTGCATCAACTCCCTAGGTAAGGGCTGAGCGTATGAAAGATATTTCATTGTCTCATATTTTTATTTGATCTGAAAGAAAGCCTTAGGTAAAAGTCTACTGCGTTATAGTTAGAAAAGTGAAGATTCAGAATGTGGTGTTCATCTTTCCCTGGCTTTGCTCTGCTGTAGCTCTGTTGATTGCCACTCTGTCCTGATTGTCATACTGACTTCTGATCAGGCAGCTGCTGCCTGCTTTCTCTTTGATAGGCAGGGACAGCAGGGACGGAAAAATGCTTCTCCTCATAAAAGAGAGTTAAAATGGGAAAGTCTGAGTCAGAAGGAAGAAAAGAGCTTTACTTATTTTCTCTTTGATACTATATTCCAGTAGACAGACAGAAGATAGACAGACAGACAGATGGACTGAGAGACTGCTGACAAGTTTAATACTGTCCTCCGATGCTTAGGCTCCTTCGGGATTTTGTCCTTGTGCTTATTAGAAAGTGTTTCCCTATGGTTCCTTTATGATTCCACAATCTTTCTGACACCCAATATGTCTCTGTCTTCGAGGGCTAGCAGGGAAAGGAGTGATTGTGCTATAAAGTAGTTTTTATAAATTTGAAAATTATGATATCTGCTAAATGGTGGGGGGTGGGGTAGGGGGACCTTGGTTTGTTTATTTGTCTCTTTGGATTGTTGGGGTTTTTTCCGCCAGGCTTAATAAAACCTCTTTTTCAGTATTTTCTATTTGTTTATATATATATTTTTAGCTAATTGTTTTTGTCATCTGGTCATTGCCTAGCAAAATCACTTTTTTTTCCTCAGAGTGCCCAGCGCTTAATGGTGCATTTGTTTCCAGGTTAAATTGGTAGTGAGTGGAGAGCAAGATTACCTAAAAGACAATTTGGTTTTATATCCTAGTATAATTATGCCAATTTGGGCAACAGTTAGACACTCACAACTTAATGTCTTATTGATTCTGATGTTCTTGAAGCACCTTTTTTGCTGGTGCACAGATGCTGATGGAACCAAAAATTTTAAAACCTCTTGGGCTATGGAGTGCATGTTTGTGTCAGACTAAGTATAAGTACACATTTTTTCTTTCCTTCATGTAAGGATAGGTGTTGAAAGGATTTGAAATGAGGTAGGTCATATGGCTTTGTGTCTTATGGGATGCAAAAGAGGACAAAATGTTTTTCCCTCCTCACGATGGCAGCTTTCCTTCACTCTTAAGTGACATGCTGAAATGGGAAGGGAAACACAGCTCCACTGATGAATTTTCTACTGGGCACATGGGTGAGAACATCGCTCCGCATTCTTGTGCAGAGCAGGGTTGTTCCACTGTGCTTTGCCTCTCCTGATACATTTGTTATCCTCATCCCTATTCTGTGCTGCAGAAGGAAAATACAACTAGCTTGCCTCAGAGAATTTACTTCACAAACTAAAGAGCAGATTTACATGGCATTTTGTGAATTTGAATCTCACAATGGAAAGGAAGATTATACACAAGTCTATGAACAGCATGAATTTTTACTTTAAAAAAATAAAAAATACTCCCAGAACAATATTAACAAATCCTTAGAGACAAAAGATATTCATCTCCCATAAATATTCAAGATTCCTTTGGAAGAAGTTCTGGCTGTCTAAAGAAAGTTCCTTTCTGGAATACACCTCAGTAAGTAAAATTCATATGGTTGATTGCAGAGAGGCAAGATCTCAGTTCCAATGACATTAAATCCTCGTGTTGACATATTGACATCACATCTGTGCATCCAAATGTGAAGAGTTTATTTTAACAAGGGTAAGTAATATGATTTGTACTGTTTTGACTGGTACTAACCTGATGAAAATAAGTGTTTGCATTTATGCTGCTGAAGCCAGTAACACTTTCCTCATATTTATCCATTGTTTTTACAGTTTAGGGACTAAATTTATGATTCCAGGAAAACAGCTGTCTTGGGACTTTGATACAGAGTATTGCAAAAGGGAAATTACTAAAAATCAAATAAAATGAACACTCCTAATATTTTTTCCACTTTTGTATTTAACAGTCCTTAATGTGACAAATTATTCCATATTTCTCTGTATAAACACATCTACCAACCCCAAAACCAGTGGAGAAATGGTTTCTACAGGATCCTGGCACAAAAGTATAAGTGCTGAGCAGAGATCAGGTGGATCTTTTACAGTGTGCCTCCCCTTAAATAAAATGAGTGGCATTTTTATATCCAGGATTTCCAGGACAAAGCTGTGTGCATGCATGTGGTGTGACTCAGGTTGTGTGAATCTAATGTGTGTGAATTACTCCTGCTCAAGGCACACATCTGGATAGAACTTTCACTATAATTAAAAAAGATCTTGAGTGCATCAGATTATTTTACTGTAGTTGTGACATCTGATTCTTATGTAACTTCTTATTCATTCTCTCCAGAAATCCATGAACCAAATCAAGCTGCAAGATATCCACAGAGATGAGAAAATGCACCAAGTTTTCAAATTCTGTTCAGAAAAAAATTCTGTGTGACAGGAAAGAAACCATAACAAAACCTTTCCTGGCCTTACTCATCAGCAAAACAATCAAAGCCTGTACAAAGAACATAATGTATTACTGGTACAAGGTATAGTATTCTATTTTCTTCCTGGAAACTGTTGACAGAAATTTTGCATGAGTGACCTTAAAAGTTCAGTTTCTTGAACATCTATGTACTGATCTTTTTCACGCAACTTTGTGATAGTAAAAAAAACCTTAGTCACATATATTTTGTCATGCTTCAGGAAAGTTAGTAATGACCTTTAAAAATGTATTAATAAACAGGTAATATTCTTACCTATATTCTAGCACAGGTAATTACAATAGTGATGTAACATAAAATTCAGTCATAATATTCATTATCCATTTATCTTTTCTATGCCTTTCACAGCAGCTTGTAAACCTCTGAAATTTAAAAGGCTTGCTTTAGAGAAAGAAATGCATTTTAAAGTTATGGTTTCAGATTAATCAAGAGAATAGAGGCAAAGAATCATGTGAAAATTAAAAATAGCCCTTAATCTCTCTTGAATTTTGCTACTTGTGAGTTATATGTGGAAGCTTTAAAATAATTTACTTTCAGTATTTTGCATTCTTTTACTGTCACTGAGAACAAATGGCTTAGATAAAAAGGGCTTAACAGAAAAAAGATAAATATTTATTTTTCCTGCTTCATCATTAAACTATGAAACATAAAAATAAAACTAAAGTTTCATGCTTTTCCCAAGACCAACATTTTTCATTAAAATGCTACACAAATTTCAGTTAATTCTCCTTTAGCCTTTTTGTATGCCTGAGGCAGCTGCTGAAGAGCTCTGAATTTTGAGGCTTTTCAGACCTGAGAACTGTATAAAGTGTTTTGTGCTATTGTGTGGTTCATAGGCAGGCGCAGTCTTTTTCTTTGATCCTTTTGTGTTTAGCAATCATTTATTTCTTTTCTATTGTGGTAATCTTTACTTCTTTCCTTTTTTTTTTTTGTATTTATCAGGACAGTTCTGGGCCTCAGAAACAGCCAGGAGTGGTGCCCTGGCATCACTTGGTGGCCTCCCTAATTCTGACCACAAAGGAAATTGCTGGACTTCAAAAGCAAAGATCTGTCCTCTGCTTGCAGAACGCACCTTTCTAAATGGAAAGTCACCAAATAAGAAAGTGATGGTTTATGCACAAATTACCCTCCATTAATTATAAGCAAGTTATAAGAATACAGCTTCCATAAGGTAAGTGTAGCTCTGGTCTGTCAGCAGCTCCCTACAAGTAATTTTTTGTCATGCTTACTTGTAGAATGACGAGATTTTTTTAACACTTTCCAAGCTGTCTAATTTGACAGAGGACATGGATGAAACCAATTTCCATTGCTGGTGCCCTACTTTGCCGTCAAACAACCTCATTGAACACCAGCAGTGACACGCTGATGCTTGGCATGTCCTTCTTGTGCAAACAGCTTGCTGAGGTAGCCAGGGCTGACTACAGTGTGCAAAGAAATAAATAAATAAACAAAGAAAAAAAAATAAAACCAACAAAAAAGAAATTTTAAATCTTAGAGAAGCAGTATTCAATATTGCAGCTACCAATACTAAGCTGGCAGTGTCTGATTAGAAAGTCATGTGCAGGTTATCCTGATTGTGATCTAGAAGACTGTACCAGAAAGGACAGAAATATTCTGGAAAAGAAGTATCTTAATGCCTGCAGTCTGTTTCCTATGGTGCGAATATTAAATCAGTTTTGGAAATGACACCCTAATTTTTCACCAGGGAACCAGGGGAGTACCCTGATAAAACCTTGGTCTTAAGCTAACAAATTAAAGTGTTCATTTCCACATTGTTCTCCTCAGATAACCACATTATTGGAAGCTAACCAATCTAGCTGCAGTGGGCTCTGGTTAAAGGCCCAATGCAATAAAGGTGAGCGACAGAGAGTTATCTCTGATTTCTCTAAGTGCCATACGGCCACAGTTTCCATTCTATTTACCAATGTCATGACACTATATGCCTCGGAAAAGCAAGCATGAAGAGGAACTCAAAAATCAAGGCAATTACAAGACATGTCTGAGCTAAAGAATTTTGGCCTATATAGATTTTGAAAAACATTTTTGGGGAGGAAGCTGTTATATGACATTTAAAAATTCCAGCATCAAAAAGATATAATGCCTGTGAGGGGAAATATAAATGGTAAACTGAAAGAAGATTAGAAGTGAGTAACTCATAAAGTCTGTAAGCTACGGAAAAGGAGAGAAGATAAATGGCTAACTCAATTTGATGTTACAGCTGAAAGTTTACGTTTACAGAGAGGCTCCTTCTGTTGCTTTTACATAAACTCTTTATTCCCATCAGGTGATGAATGCTTAGGGAGGTTAGGTTATGGCCATAATAAATGTTCAGATCTCTTCCAAAATACATGCAAATGACAAAGCTAAGAGAACATACCTAAGAATAATTTATAATCCCCATATCAGTCAGAACAATGTAACAGCAACACAAGTTCATTGTACACAGGAACAGACCAGGATCTGACAGCTTTCCACTACAGTTTAAGGAAAAGAAATGTTATCTCAGTATCTCATAGTAAATGCTCTCAATGATACTCATGCTGGCAAGCTCTAAGTTAGCACACATCATTTCCCTGCATTTCCTCTTTGCAAAGAAAGAAGAAAACTGCTGAAAATATACTGATATAGCACTGTTAATTTTCAAATAATTGTCTGTACCTCTCAGTGGTCACACATCCAATATCCCGAGAAGGGCACATTTTCTTGCTAAGTATCCTGTTGGTGTTAGAGCCTGGCAACACGGAAATATTGTAACAGTTTAATAAAAGGAACTAATTAAGGATTTTGATTTTCTACCTGGTGAATAGTGGCAAGTTTTTTAAAACTTTTGCATCCATGTAAGATCTATGTAAAGCTATATATAATGGTTGGTAAAGAAATTCACGTGAAATTTCTGTATAGGCAGAAGTTCTTATGATGCTTTGAGATGACCATCAAATTTCAATAAAACCATGTGATTTAGATGGAAGAAATATTTTAGGGAAAACAAGCAGAGTATGGACTGATTGTGGTTTAGGTCTCTTTTTGTATTGAATAAGGTGTGCAAACTTAGGCATAGTTATGGAGGCATCAAGAAAGGCATGAAGATCATTTGCCCCAGAGGCTTGTAGGGTCATGCTAGCTTTCAACAGAGTGAAAGCAAATAAAACAAAGATGCATAATTTATCCTGAGTGCAAATTCTTAAAATAATGTAACTACTCTGCTGCTAGCCACAAAAGTATGTAGCTAAAGAAAACTGAAAAAAATCATAAGAAGTCCTGAAATGTTTCATTTGCAAAAGCAGACACTTGAAGGGTCACATTTTCGTTTTCTATGCAGCTTTAGTCCTGAGTGAGGCAATAGCCTGTGGTGGCTATATATGAACCTGTAGTTGAAGACCATGTCATATTACATAAGCATGACAAAGGAATTACAATTGTCCAAGGAAATGCAAATCTGTCGTGTCTTAATATTTGAGACTTTCAACATAAATTACCCTTATTTAAGCTATTTTTATACAGGGATTATGTAATTGATTAAGATTTATATTTAAGGAAAAACAGTTAAAAATCTATGTATGTGTTTTCTCCAATGTAATGTGGAACTAAATTAAATTTACAAGATCTTAACATCTGGGGGTAAACACAGAAATCCTGTGCTGTGTTTTTTGATGTGCTACCGTTTTTGCATTGCTGTTTAATTGTCACATTAAAGCATCTGCTATTATTCTCTGCTTTTCCAGAAATACGTTCACAGAAGGACATTAGAGTTTATAATGCACAGGAAGCTAAACACCTCTTCCACTGGGGAAGTGAGGGCAGGGAGATGCTTCCTTATCCTGAAGGTTTTCTCCTGTCAAAGTTCACTGGGTTTGTGCAAATGGACATATTAGATCTTCTTGAAACCATCCTGTGAGCTTTTCATTTACTACATGAAAAAATGGCTTTTTAGAATTTCAGAGTAGAAAATACAGAAAAGCTTGTGAAATATAAAGAGTAGACAAAGCACCCTGATATGATCTGTCTAATCAGTGCTTTTCTCTTACATTTTTTTGGTATTGTTCCCAACTTCTATGGCTCTCTCTCAGCAATTCCTGTTATTTTGGTTTCAGAAGTAGTTATTTTGATTCAGAAAGTATGATCACTGCTGACGGTACAGACTGCTGGGTAACAGAAACAACTCTACCATTTCTTCCCTCATGGACATAATCCCTTGTGGGGGTCTCGATGGCTGGGGGAGAGCAGAAGGCAGGCTCTGTCACCTCAGCTGACTTCGCCTGATGGGAAAATGTTTAAACACTGGAAGTGGTGCTAAACCTATGCATAACACAAATGGGGATGTCTGAGAGTCAGTCCTCGGTCTTAAACTGTGCTTCTGACAATGATTCATGTAAAAAAAAAAATTATAGTATTTTAATCACAGAGCCTGTGCTTCAACACTATTACAAATCTAAAAATCTCTTCTGTCATACATTGGGGCTCTACATTAGTGTTAGGACAAGCCTCAACAGTTCTTGCCAATCACTAACAGTTTACAATATCTATAAAAGAATTTTTGTACAGAACAGAAAGCACTCTGTGTTATTATTGGCATAAATCTACCAGAAAATTTCAGGTATGTGCAAATTTGTAGAAGTCAACTATGTGTACTCACTTTTTATATTATAATGTGACAAGAAAGAACATTTCTTCATGTGCTTATATTCATCCATAACTGATGATGCATACAATTTGTTACCAAGGGCCTAAATTTAACCTTGTATTTTGGTTTTGAATTACAAAACTTATAAAATTATAACGTTTTTCTGATTTAGATCTAGCTGATCGTTAGACATTTTTTGTTCAAAATAGCTTGAGCATGTTTTAAAATACCAACTGTGCAATATTCTAACTTTATGCTTCTGTGAACTATAGAATCTATTTTTATTCCAATTTCTCAATATAATTCTCATTAATTAAGTTTTCAATTTGATTTCTAGCCACTTGTTTTATCTAGACCCAGACATTGCTGAAAAGCTTTGACCCAAAATTTAGCTTAGAAGGACAAAAATATGTCCAATGGAAAATCTTTTTTGCACTCCTGATACAAAAATTATTTTGAAAATGAGACTAGTAGGCATTCTATCTGTCTTGTTGATCTTGAAGTTCTGAGCCTAGAATTGTCTTTAAGGATGTACTCTGTTCCTTTCAGCTGTTTAGCTTTGTAACTCCAAGTGTAAACGTTGGTTCCCTTAATTCTTCCTCCTAGGTCTTTTAATTATACCATGACCAAAGATTTTTATGTAATATCTCCAGTTACAACTCCCTGACTTGTTCAACACTGGAATTTTATATAAAAATGAATAATGTATATGATACAGCATTAATTGTTCTACTCAGCCTGTCATGTTCTTCCTCAATCCCCAAACTCACATCCAATCACTCCTACTTGGGAACAGAATTTTTGCTTGTCCAACTCCCTAGATCTCTGCAGCCAGCCCAAGGCAATAACACGATGTCATGCTATCACAGCAGGATCGCTGGATTTTAACAAAGCCAAAACAGACACTAAAGTCATAATCAGGACAATAAACATGCTTCTTGTGTCTTATATGGTGAGAAAGGTATCTTAGTTAATACGCAAAATAAAACAGCATTCCAGTGTTCCTTGTCTCAAAAGCCTGAATTTTTCGACTGTTTCAATGCAAAGTAATCTTTGCTCTGCTTTCCAGGCCATAACAAGTTTATGCCCAGCTGTCATGGTGCGCACCTAAGAAATTCTGATCTCTCTGCTTGCAAATGTATATTCTGACTGTATCCTGAACTATTTTCTTCTATGAGGGGCCTTCTAGGGAGGAAACAAGACCATAATCATAGTGACTGTTGTCTCACATGCCAAACATATTCAGCCACAAGCTTTCTATTGCACTTTTGCCCTGGGAAATGTGTCATAAGGAGCAGATTTTTTGGGGAAGCTCACAGATTATTTGCTTTTGCCATAACAGGATCTACTTCTACATCCTTTGAAGAGTCTGTGATAAACTGTATGCTGTTTTCTCCTCCTTTTCTTCAGTTAAGGTAGGACTATGCACATCTTTCTGGGGATGAATCTTACAAATTTTAAACTTCATCTCAGGATCATAATTTTACATCTCATCTATGAAAAGCTCATATTAAATATGTATTTTCATGGCTTGTGGATTGAAAACAACAACCGTAACAACCACAAATATCTCCTGGCATTTCTCTTCATCTGGCCTTATGGTAAGCATAAAAGGTCCAATAAAATGGGTATTTTTCCAAGCATTTGTGCACATGCTTTTACTGTTTAGAGCCCTGTTTTTCTCATTTCTATTTCTCACAGCATAAAGAGACATTATTCATAATGATTTGCTTCTGTGTTTACAAGATTTGGGCTGAACTCTGAGCCTAGGGATGTTGGGTGCTGAAGATGGGTGCTGAGGGGCAGTCTCCGCTATGGCAGGTGACAAACCCATGCAGAAGAACTTACTCCTTTTGGATCCCATATGCCTTCTACTTCCCACATCTGTTATTTTTATTCTTATTGAAGTTAAATCAGTGCTCTTTGGTATCCATTGAAGGATTTGAGCATTTTAATGACTGTTCTCTTAAGGAGACATTAGACTGACTTCAATCACCAGCCAGTCATTCTTGAAATAAAACCTAAAAAAATAAGTTTTTCCCTTTTAAACAAGAGTAAGACTAACGCACCATTCTCCTTATATGTTCAGATACTAAAGGAAACAAAACCTTCCTAAGACATGCAACAAAATGAACTCATACTTCTGTAAGCATTTTTGCTACTACATCAGGAAATGATTGCTATGGGGTGAAGGTTGCTGCTAAAGTGTCTGTAAAGGAGTTTTTCTCTCTTTCTTCCTTTATTTTCATGACAGACCTTATGCTTTACACTTGTTGAAATGGTAATTTTTTTTTTTCTTAAGGAACAACAAGTATCCTAAATTGTGCACTGGAGTTAACTCAATGAGAATATAAACCAGCAAGAACTACCTTATTGAAAAGCTATGCAAAAATGTTTTATTCATTGTAGTTTCTGCTAAAGTTGTGGGTTGTCTCGTTCCTCACTATCTCATAATTCCTCTACACTTTCTGCTGCCTATTTGACATCCTAATTGCCTAAAGATAAAAGTATTCTCCCTTTCCTCTGTTGATCTACTTCCCTTTCAGTATTAATAAGTGTAATTATTTATATCTATCTCCTATTGACTGATGTTGGGACAGTTTCTGATGCAGTGAAAATATGAGCTACTTTTTTTACAGTAGGTGTATTATCTGAAAAGTGATGACTGTGATACAGCTCTGGCCAGTTTTCTATTACATGCAATGAACATGACCTCACTGTTTTCTGTGGTACACAGGCCTTCGTAGTGAAAAAGATTGCAGATATGTAAAACTTGTTACTACTTGGAATTTTGACTTATTATTCTGTTTTGCTTTCTTTTTCTGTTGAACTTTCTGTTGCAAAGAGATAAGTATTATTAGGCTTTTAATTTAATATATGTGCATTTTTCATATTACTAATACTTAATATTTAAATGTGTCTTAGTACATGTAGAAAAATATATTTTGAACTGATTAGAGGTGGTTGTTAATTTGTAATTAATCAAATGCAATCCTCTAATAGATTTAATTCAGCAGGAAATCCACAAATTTCTGGTCCTTTCAGTTTTTAAAAGACTAATTCCAGGATAGAATAAATCTGTACTCCTATGTGCTTGCTTTCATGGCTTATGCCATGAGAGAAATCAGACTAAGAAAATAGAAGCCAATGAAATTAGCACCTTCCAAAGATAAGTGTAAAAACTTCCTAGAAGTGTTTTTCTAGGTAGTTCTATGCAACTTATAATATATTTAAAGCTGAATGAACGAAATGGTAATTTCTTATTAGGGAGGTTTTACGTCTTTATTTACTTACCTGTTTGTTTTCCCTGGATGTTTTTAGGATGTCAGGAAGTTTATGTAACAGATATATCTATCTAAATATGAGGATCTAAGGAAGCTGCCACAGCTGGAATTCAGAAGCCATTAAAAAAAGTGATTAGTTACCCAAATAAAAAATTTCAAGGTAACAGATGCTTGAGGAGAATTTTTCACCTCTTTCCATTTTTCAAATTGCTTTTTTTTTTTTTTCTCAGATTAATGGTGCTATTTGGAAATGTAAAAGTGGATCAACATGAGGAAAGACAATGGTGTAAGATGGTTAGCAAAACTCCCCGTCCCTAGCAGAAAGCACAGGTCTGACTCCATAGAGGTGTTTTCTTTTGAGGGTATGTGGGACATGAGTACAGAAACAGTGTGTGGATACCATTCTGTCTTAAAAGGTCATAAATAAAATATTTAGTTTCTTATTAATTCCCCAGTATTGTTAATCAAACAAGTAATCTTTTAGAGATTGATCAATTTTTATTGGCATTATGGACTAGCTAGACAGAAAAAATATGGCTCTAGTTTACAGTACTCTGTGTGGTCGACTGCTAGAGCTCCAGACCTGGAATATGCACTGTTGCCATAATTTTCTCAGCATATTTTTAAAAATGCATAGTAATTTGAACAGTAGGATTGTATCCATTTTATTAAAAAAATCTTGACAATACAAAATGCATTTTGTTTCCACAACGGTGGGATATATCTGCGTGTACACACACATAGGGCATATGTATCTATGTGAGTGCATGTGTGTTGTGTGGTCTATATGTAAATTTCTTCTCCAATAAATTGAAAAAAATCTGGAAAAAATATAAAACTATATAAAAAATAATTTTAGTTGTTCTATGCCCCCTTAAAAATGTATTTACATTGTGAAACAAGCTGTTCATGTTAAACTTAGCAAACAAATGAGGTGTTACCATTCCACAAACACAGCACATTCATTAACATCTACATGCACTTCATAACCCTGGTTACTGATATCTATCTCGTGTTATAGTCTTGATGTCTTTTTTTCTCCCTCTCACTTTTCCATTCATTAAGCGGCTTCAGAAAATCTTTTCATGAAGCAGAGGCGAATGAATAGTTGATCTTGTAACCTTTTCAAAGTACTTGAAGGGTTTACTGAAATTTACTTTGTTCTTTTCATAACTTTATTATATATGAAATAAAAGCATACGTAGCCTTCCAAATATTTCTGGATAGTTCCCTGATTTTGGACTGCTATGATACTCTCTGATTTTAAAACTGAAACTGTAAGCTGCAATATAAATGTGAATGCATATACAATATTTGTACAGGTCTCAATATGGAGAAAATATAAGAATTTTATCAAGAGAGACATATGAATTTTAAAAAAACCCCACAAAACAGTACCTTTGGCTGTTTCTCCTAGATGGAAATCACTGTGATAATTCTTGGCCACCAATACATTTATCTTATTTTCAATATCTTTTTTCCACAACATTTTGGAAGAATTGTTACTAATCTATTCTCATGACTTAAATATTTGAGAAAAGGGGGAGAGGTCATGAATCTTATTTAATTTTACTACACTTGTGATGCTTTGTAAATCATAACAGAATGTGACTGCAGCTGTAGACATTTTCTGGACTCCTGAGCTCTTGAAGTCAGTTCTTAAAGTCAGCCCTTGGAAAAGAAATAACAAATCCTTTTTGGTGCATCAGTGTGGACCTAACAGCCTGGCTGAGAGTAAGGAAAATTTTCCAGGCCTCATGGCTGTCCAACATGTCTGCCTTCTTTCTGGGATCCAAGTGAATAACACTGCTGATTATCCAACTGTGCTGTACAACATGTTCCATGCTTACTGGGGTGTTTCTACATGGTGATGCCTTCCACTGTTCAGACATAACCTGGGGACACCACTCAGCTCTTTCTGCCTTTTAGGAAAACTCCAACATCCTATTGCTTTTCCCTGCATTTCTCCGTCCAGTCTCATCTCCTTTCTGCATCTGAAAGTGAAAGTACATGTGTTCACTGGTAGAGAGGAGCTTGACCAAATCTTAATTTTTCCCCAGATTTTTAATGGGACAAGTTAGAACCAGATTAAAGAGTCAGGTGAAGATGTAGAGATAAAATTCAGCATTTTTGTTTCATTTTATGTCTCGTGAATATTTCTTGGTAAAATGCAGCCCCAAATTTGTAATGGAGAATTCTGAGGATATGTTTTGAGTGTCATCTCTGTTCTTTGTAGTCCCTTGGGTGAAATACTGGGGAACAATTTTCATAGGCAAATACTCTTACCATCAGATCTTTCTCCACTTTTTTCCTTTGAAATATGTAACTCTATGAAATTAGGGTGCACACTACTGTGTTTCTGCTCTTTATGAAGAGTATCTGAGATGCTTTCTCTGGTATGTTAATTTGGCTAGCTTATCTTTGCTGACTCCTTTGCATCTTATTGTCCATCCATGCCAGCAAAGTCTTACAAACTCCTTCATGGAATAATTTGATTATGCTGTAGAATCTACAGTTTTAAAATCCTTGAGAGTTTTCATGCCTGCATAGTTGAAATTTGCCTTTTAGAATAATACACTTGAACATCAAAAGTCTTTTTCAAATCAGGATTTTGGATATAATGTCTCTATTTTGTCCCTGCCCTGTGTGTTCTAGTTATGAAGTAAGATGAAAAAGTAAAAACTTGAAGATTGAAAGGAAACAAACAGGTCAGCTTCCCAAGTGAAAATAGCTTCTTTACCTTCTGGGTATATATTATTTCTTGAAATATTTCAAATAATTATAAATACATAAACATAATAAATTTAAATAAATTAAAAAACAAAGTCCTTGGAAAATGGTTTATAATTTACTGTAATTTATTTATGAATTTGTCTTTATTATAATACAATTTTGTAAACACTAAGGTTGCAAAAATAATTAGTTTCTTCTTTTTGTTGTACTTTAATTCCTACAGAATTCTGCCTCAATGGAGAAAAATAATTTGTCAAGATCAGAGGAAGACAACTGTCACAATAGGTGAATGCAAAACTATTTTAGCTGGTCAATTGTTAAGGAGGCTTACTGTAGAGTTTTGTTTCATTTATAAATGATATAGCTTAATTTGTGTCCCTGCTTCTGCCACCCTATATGACACAAGGTACTCAGGAGCAGTACAAATCTCTGTGGTGCTGTTTCAGTCAGCCTTGCTCTGAGTTAGACCTACTTGAGGGAAACAGATTATCCCTTTAATCCTTAGCCACTTGTGCTGGTTGTGGCTGGGCTGTGGGTAATTTTCTTTGCAGCAATCTCTGCTTGGGGGCCGCGTTTTGGGTTTGTGTTGGAAACAGTGTTGACAATCCAGGTACCTTTTAAGTGTTGCTAAACCAGGGTTACTCAAGAGTCAAGGCCTTTTCTGCTCCTTGCCCCACCCCACCCCACCAGTGAGGAGGCTGGCGGTGCCCCAGAAATGGGGACAGGACCCAGCTGAGGCAGCTGACCCCAGCCAAGCAAAGGGATATCCCAGACCATATGGCATCATGCTCTGCATATAACGATGGCGGATTAAGAAGGAAGGGAGGGACATTTGAAATGGTGTTGCTTGTTCCCAAGTAACACTTATGTGGGATGGAGCCCACATAGTGCTTTCCTAGGGATGACTGAACATCTGCCTGCCCATGGAAGTGGTGAATGAATTCCTTATTTTGCTTTGCTATGTGAGCATGGCTTTTACTTTCCCTATTAAACTGTCTTTATCTCAACCCATGAGTTTTCTCACTTTTACTCTCCTGATTCTCTCCCCGCTCTGGGGTTAAACCATGACACTGCTCTACAGGGATTACTGTCTGCAGGTCTTCTGTGTAATACAGCCCACTGCAAATTGAATACATATGAAATTATTCTCTGTATGTGTCTCACAGTCCACTAAACAACCATGAAATGAAATTAGCTTTTCTTCATTACTAACTCAAATTGTATTCAAGTGAGAATATTACAGAAAATCATTCCTGATTATCAATCTTCTGACCCACATACGATAGTCTAGCTTGGAGTTTTTGTGCAATTGATTTAGGGTTTTTCTTGGTTTTAAAGCAATAGTTTCTGATTCAGGTGCATAGCACTGAGAAAAACTCTAAAGCCTCTGCTGTCTCTCCTTTGTTTTGTGTATGATAAAAGCTTTGATTCTAATTGTAAATGTAAGTGCCTACACTTTAGCTATTCTTTTGTATTTCTTTGTCCTTGCGTTATCTTCTATACCTTCCACAAATTATCTCCAGGTTTCTTTTTCCAGTGTACTGTTTTCATTATGAGTGAGCTGAAAGCAGAAGGAGAGCTTGCTAAGTAAAAATGTTTTATCTTTTTTGACCTCTTTTTCTGTCTTTTAATTTATTTAGGTATTTAATCTGTGCTTTCCATTTTGCCAGAGAATACTTAAAAAATCACAAAATCCTATTGTCTGGCTTATTTAAGGGTGTAGCAAATGACGACCTTGTGTGAAGGCCTAGAGGATTTCAAATAAATAGGTAGTGACATTTCACTCACTGATGTTTATTTATTTCAGGTGCCAGCACAAAGGTAAGGGAGAATAATTCTTTCATTGACTGAGTACTGCACTGAGGAGGGATTTCTGTAAATAATGTAACTTGCACAGAAAACAATGCACTGCTATCAATCGCAAATACATACAGCCTTCTAACATCAGCCATCAAAACTTTTACATTTTCCTAGAGGAACACACATGAACACAGGCATAGATTAACCTGTGGATGGACGCAGAAATGTGTGGAAAATGAATGATTTATAAAGAACCCAGCTGGGTTATGCCAGACAATTTGCCTATTTTAAAAAAATTGGTGATTTTTACATTTTATGAAAAGAAAAAAAGGAGGGGGAGGTAGGTATAGTTTGGTATATTGCCAAAGCAAAACCCTGCTCAGTTTCAAATTGGAAGCACTGTAGATTTCAGCACCTGGGAGAGAGATGCTTAGGTAAGATTATGGTGTGAGTGGCCAGGTGGATACTTGGCTGGCAGCCGTGGTGGCCATGGACTCAAACTAGAACAGTATGAGGAGCAAAAGCTGTTGCAGAAATATATTGAGAACAGCAAAGGGAGCTAGAATTTGCTCCTCTTCCCTTTTCTCCATGGATCAACAATACAAGTCATCAGTTGCTGTTCATCAGATTTACAGAGATTGCTGGGTTTTTTTGGGGGTAAAACAATAGGATTGATAGATATCACCACTGGATGAGGTAGCGTACACAACTTTGTCCTTCAGGGAACTTCTCAGCAATTTTGGTGCGCTGGCCAAGCCAGATCTATTTGGCAGTTCAGAGAGGGGCCAGCAGATCGACTGAGCGCCACTTGTAGATGTCGTAAGTATTACAAACATATTGGTCCCCCAGGAGGCCACAGGGGGAGCTTAAAGCTGCCTTAACAACTCCTGAGTTACTCTCAGCTTCCACCCTTCCTCACTGTGTTGCTTAGTGAACAACATCCCTCTGAGGATTTCATGCTAAGAGGTAAGTCTATAACAATATTTTGTCAAGTTAGACACCAAAAATAGTGCAATTAATGTAAATGTAATGAATTTTTAGTCACTACTTTTTAAAATATTGGTGCAATAGATGTTCATTCCTCTTTGATAGACCAAATGGAATTATGCTGCCAATTTTTAGATTCAATTAATAAAAGCTATAAAAATATGTTAAATAAACATATCATTCTTTTCAGCTGCCTTCCATGCAAATAGCAAGCAGAAATATTTATTTGTTTTCCCAGATATTAAATTTCTGTTGGCCAAATTGTGCCTATGGGTATAACCATGCTGAGGTTGTTTAAAGTATGTGTTTATTTTCTGTAATGATTGATGTGTTAGGGAATCTCGGAAAACTTGCCTGAAGAAATTTTTCTTTATAGTAACAGAAAGAAACCCCTGTTCATTGAAAGGATAAGCCAGAATAATTTTCAGGTTCTGAAGAACATTATAAATTAATGGAACTCCTAAAGAGGGATCAGAGTTTTTTTGTTTTTTTTCTCAGAAAGTATTTACTTGGATTTCTCATTAATAAAATATAATTTCAAGTCTGAAAGTAGATAAAATTGATTTTGTACCAATCAACAAATCTTGCCTGCCTATGGCACTAATATTATGCTGATGCACTCACTAAGAGTGGTCTGAAATCAATATAAAAGCCCTTAAAGCAATGTTGATAGCCTTCAGCTGTGAGGTTTTCAGGCTGTTTGCTTTGTAATTAGCAAACCTAACAAAATGTATGAAGAAAAAATATTAAACCATGCAGATTTTCTGAGAACGACAATAGTCAGAATATTACTAGGACTGAAGGCATTCGTTATTCATCTGTTAAAGCAAATTACTTTTTTTATACAAGAATGTAATTATGGAAACCATTTATAAGTTTTCTGGGTTCATACATTTGGGGTATACTTAATCTGGAAATTGATGGGATTTTCTTGTTAACATGAACATTCAGATTGATTTTTTTTTGTTCGATTGTTTACCATTTTTGTTCATATTTATTTTTATTTAGACTAAAAGGACTCTATGATGAGCATCATTCTTTCACATATTTTTATATTAGCACAATGTTAAGTGGATGAGAACTTCTGAATTCACTTGTAAGATCTTACTGTGTAAGATCAATTGCACAGTAATTGTAGTATCTCTTACAAAATTCTGGCTTCCTGTGACTTGGGAAGGATTTTGTTTCTATGTTAAATTTTAATCTCAACAGAAAAATGAGATAATTTGCAACACAAATGCTAATAATTTAAGTGATGCTATTTTAAACACTGGACATATTTGTAAAAGTCTACCTACTTGCTGAGGTGATGCTCAATGATTCAAAAATGTTTCAATTTATTTTTAAAAAGCAATAAAAACCCAAAACAGGAGACCCACCATGCAGGAAATTACACTCCAGTATCCAAAAGTTCAGAATTAATTGTAACTAGCTTTTCCTGGAAAAATTAAATGATTCCAGAATATATTATGTTTGAAATTACTAAGAAATATCTATATCCCAAAACTCAAAAAGAGTTAGAGTTGATGCAGCCTTCCATCAGATCCCAGAACAGAGCAGAACAATTGCACATCTCCTTTGTGTTTACTCTTCAAAATGTTAATAGGTTTGACTGGGATTTAAATATTTAGAGTAGAAATTAAATTTTTATAGTACCTATGGGGACTGTGGGGAAACAAGTAATAGCTATCTTACAGTAAAAACAGCTTTAGAAGACAAGTGACATTTAGTTCATATGAGGCAGCACATGCTTTGTCTCCTTTCTTCATCTGTGGAAATGCCCAGGCTTTGGCTTGGTTCCTACAAGATGATGACAACCCTAAACTCCAGGTTCTGCTCTCCTTTTTTACTGACAAGTAAATCTGGTGACATCTCATTTATTAGGACAATTGCCACTGATTCACATCATTGTAGGGTAGCAGAATTGGGCATTTACAGTTCAGTGCAGGGTCCTTCAAAACGTAGTGAGACACAATATTTGCCATATGTTTGAAACAGCAAACTCCCACTCAGAAAGTAACATACATCTTTGTCATTTTTTCCCCTGGTATAATTTCTGAGTCTTATAATTTTTTCCTCCCTCTTGTGTGATAACTTGCCTATTCAGATCAAAAGCTTTATAAAATATGAAAAATAGGCATAGGAACACTGGAGTGAGAGCATGGCAAGGTGTAGAGCTGCATGGCTCAGACCAACCCTGGCTCGTTTTTGAAGGTAATGCCTCCTGGAGCTCATTTGTCTCCAAGGCTGTGCACAGACTGGCACCTCGCAGTGCGGTGCAGAGCTGTCCCTCAGCACAACCTCTGCCTATCTATAGCTCTGCCCGTGTGCTACCCCTTACTCTACATTTTGGAGCAGTATTCAGCCTCAGAGAAGCTAAGGGGTTTGAGCATCAATTCTGGCTGGCCCATATGCTGGAAAAAAAGCCAGGAAAAAAGACAGATGGCATGTTATCCCCAGCACCTGAGACAAGCCAGCCAGGCATACTGCAGCTCAGATGTGTTAAGGTTGTTTCTTCATTAAACTAAAGATTAGTGACTCATAAAAAACAAATTTACTACAAAACTGCAATCTTTTATCTTGCTGAATTTGCAAAATGTTGTTTATGCATAGCAGTGATCAGAAAGCATGTAAATAAATCATACCACTGTTGAGGATTACTTTGGTTTCTAAGTTCTCTGTAAAAGCCACTCAGGTGGTTAAATCATATTTTTAGCAGTTTTGTTAAACATCTCCTTATTTTTACCTAATCCTTTACTTTTTTACTTTACTTAAGCCTTTACTTTTATCCTTAAAAGTAACATCATGACTGCTAAGTGATTTGTAGCATCAGACAGAGATCGTTGCTACCTACAGGTGAATCATTAACAATCTAGTTAAATATCAAGAACTTAGTCACACAAAAAGCCAGGCTTTTGAGTAGGGACTATTTGGGACTTGATGCTTCTGTGGAGTAAGATGTTGGAATAGGGATACATTTTGTGGCAATGTTTGCAAAAGGTATTTATTACTTCTGCAAAGATTTGATTGTACGGAAAACATAAGTATTAAAAGAAGTATTGTGTTGATTTTCATATATATAAGTGCTTTATAAATATTGCAAATTTATTGCGTGGTGTCCAAACACATAGGAATATTAACCGCTCCTTTTCAAGATGGGAGAACTGAGGCATCTATTGACAAATGCCAAAACTTTCAAGTGGCATCTGAACTTTCCATGCTTAATTTGATAAAACTACTCTTGTGTTGCTGGGCATTGGAGGGTTTTTTTCTTAGCTTTTAATTTTTTTTCCCCCTTGAGAGGTTAATAATTCTGCAGTATTGCACATGTTCAAAATTGACTCTGGTTGCATTCAGATGCAGTCATGAATACTCACTAATTCTACAAATGTAGTTCCAGTTATCTCATATTGGACATATAGAAAAGGAGGAAGACATGAATATTGATGAAAATTCTTGTTCCACTTGCTCGACATCCTGCTCATGGGTAGGTTTTCTGTCTAATTGTCTGTACTAACAGTTTCCTAGTTGCAAAATAGTCTCATTTGTTCCTGCACTGTGAATTCCCTGGTTTTCAGTCATAGAAATGACTGACGCAGAGCTTAGATCATTTTCTGGTGCACAACAGTCATTCTCAGAATTCTGTTTTTATGAACTCATATCTGAATATTTAAATTGTAATTAAATCTTTAGAGATAGTCAAAGATTGCAATCGAAAAGCATTTCTCAAAAAATGGTATTGGGTCACCTCCTGGATATAAACTGTATAAAAAAGACCATTATGGTCTAGAAAATTGTATGATAAGCAGGAAAGAAGGACCAAAAGAAACAAACAAACAAAGGAAGTATTAAAGAACATGATGTAGGAAAGAACAATTACAACTTGTTCTTTAACAGTTTTTTTAAAAGAAGAATTGACTGATGGAATATAAGCACTGTCTGGGCTGTATATTAGCATTTAATATGCATCATCAATTTGTATTTAGGCAGCTTTACTCCATGGCAGAGGTTGAAGCTAGCGGAAAATAAATAAGTAAATAAATGAATACAGATAACTAAGGGATTTGAATAATGTCATTATTTATCAAATAATTTATTTGACAAATAGTATTTTGACTGCTGCAGAATTGGTTGACTATCATAAGCAGTATTTGTTGAATAAATTAGTGAATGAAAAATGACAATGATTCAATGAATAATGTATTTGATAAATAATATTTAGTAAGCTCAACTGTACACAAAATTTTATTTTCTGAATCCCGTGTTAAGCAGAAGCTTTTTATTCCCCTCTCTCCCCTTGCCCCCTGCTCTCCTATGGCTGAGTGGGAACTGCTGGTTTGGAGTCTTGCAATATTTTTCCTCAAGTTGTACAGGAATGAAACTGAAAATTAGGTACTTGTCCTAGAAGAAGCATATTTGATAGACATAATGACATTAAAGACAAGAAGGGCTTAATCTTTGTTTTAAAGGTATGAAAAGTTTTTGTAGTGCTCCACATATTAAACATAATGGAAGTTGTTGCTTAAAACCAAAATCTAATTTTAATTGCACTGCTTCTACTTTTCTCTTTGGTTAAATGCATAATGATGATTGCAGACACGCTTTACAAAAAGCGTTATTTCTCATCGAAGATGCCAATACAAACTAGAAATGAGGATTACACAAAAAAATCCTGATGTTTAAAAGTTATTTTACTTGAAATTGACATTTTTAGTATCTTTAATACAGTAGAGTTTTGAGCTGCTTCAATTGAGTAGGCGATGAACTTCCATTACATGTTCTGTGTATGTATCCTTTCTTTCTAAAACTGACAATAACAACAATTAATTATTTTAAGGTTTTTAGGAGCAACTCTAGGAAAAAAAATCTAAAATTATGATCATGGTGGTTATTTGAAATAATATATAATCTTTTTTCTTTCCCTGTGAGACCTTTCAAAGATTTTTCAAGGCATTTTAAAATCAGCTCCAAAGGGACACTCTTTAATGCCCTTACGTAGGGGGTCAGCATACCTGGCTAATATTTTTCTCCCCTCACCACTCAGATGTCCTGGTTAGTGCCTGGAGGCATGAAAAATATGAACTCAGGAAGAGGTGTAGATCAGAAGAAGAAAACAAATGTCAAGGCTGAGAAGCCCCCGGCCCTGCAGAGCTTGAAAGGGAAGAGCAGTGCAGCAGCAGAGTCTCTGTCTGTGCGGAGCCTTGGGCACCAGCAGCTCCTTGGTGTCTGCTGTGCCTTACCTCATGCTTTAATGTTTCTGAATATTGAAATACTTTGCTTGCTAAAGTGTTTTCACCTGATAGAGAGGCTTTTGGTATAGGACAGGACAGAATGGAGTAATTGAAATTTCTAAGGAAGGATGACACAGCAGGGGTTAGAGATGAAAAGGTGTTTTTGAGGCCTTTGCCTGCCTGTGTGGCTGGCTTATGCTGAAGCTCCCTGTGGGCTGCTTGAGGTCCTGCAGAATTTTCTATCTTGTTTTTCATTCACATCTTTTTAGGAAGCAATCGCATGTGTAGGATCATGCAATGGTACCTCTGGATTTAATTTGTATGATATGATGAAAGTTTCCAGAGGAGTATACACTTCGTGTCATCTTATACAGGAATTCAGTTCTGACATTAACTGTGGAAGAGTGAAATTGTATAAAAAACAGTTGCGAAAAAAATGAGTATATATTGATGCACTGTAGTGATATAAACAGGTTGAAATACTGTCTTCATTGCAGTCAATGAGAGATTTATGCTTGATTTGGTGAAGTCAGGAGGTTATCATGCAGAAAACTAAATCAGATGTTAAAATAAGCTTTCATCCTCTGGTTTCAGTAAATATTCTAAGCATCACCTAAGTTAGATAAAAAGATTGATAGCATGCATTTAAACATCTGCTTGGATAGTTTAACTGTTTGTACATAATCATGTTTTCGTATTCCACAGTAGTGAATATGGAGTGAAAAATCCCAATAGCAACAACTCTAATTTCTTTGTGATATGTAGAAGTATATTTTACCAGTTTCCTTACATTAGCTAGACCAAAAAGAGTGAACAAGCAAGTAAAGCCAACAAAATCAGACATTCAAATACAATACCCCAAAATCATCTATCAAAGCTTTGTGTTTAATCCTCAGTCTGTAAACAATGCTGCTTCAGGAAGCAGTTGGCAGAGCAGCTGCCATTAGCCTCAGTGTTTTGTTACATCTCAGCAACACTGGCGTATCAAATATGCACAGGACCACTTGGAGGAGAAAAAAGAGAGAGGAAGTTGCTTTGCTTTGTTCTTTTCGTTGAAGCTGCAGGATTAAGATATCTGACTCTTTCAGTGAGGAAATAGAGGACTTATAATAAAACCTCCTTAAATTTGGTGTCTTAATAAGTGAATGCATTCACTTGTCATCTCTTAATTTAACCAGAGGTAGTCTGCCTTCTCACTATCATGTTGTGCTTTCAGGATAAGGTTTTAGAGTTTAGACAAGTATGTTTTCCTCATGTTCAGCTACAATCTTACTGAAATTTAAAAACGAAGTAATGAATTCAAGCCAGTGCAAGCTATTTAATTTTGTTAATGAAAACCAGAAATGTCCCACATGGGGATGCTGTGCTTTTAGATTTGTTGTATCCTTGCCCAAAGCTGAAGTCAAAAACTTCACAAAATGCATTGTATGGATTTTGAAAGGGAGTTACTCTAATGCAAAGGCCCTATATATACATATATGCCACTTCCAGGTGGCAGGTGATGTGTTTTCATGGGCTTGCCACAAAGACAAGCACAAACACACACAAAATAGACATTGGGTTTCACAATGAACTGAGGACTTTTCCTGTTAAAGTCTGTGTCAAAACTTCTACTAAATTTGGTTCTATTAGAGCAGAACACTGAGACAGTTCCAGAACATATTTCAACATTTTCCTGTTTCTGTTGCATATTCTTCCTCATGTTTCTGCACTTTTGATTATAAAGATTCACTGACTTTTTCTCTCAGTTTGATCAGAAAAAGCATCCTGTTAATGAGAACAGTAGTTTTGAGCTATTCAAGCGTAGTTTTCAGCAATACTGTTCTGACCCTTTTTAAAATTATACTATTAGAGTTTGTGCCCTGACTGTGCTCTGCCACAGAGAACTCAATTTGTTTTACACATAGGGTGATGAGGGAACATTAAGAAGCAGATATGAAAGTTTGTGAGTGTCAAGACCAAAAAAAGGGAGAGAAAAATGAGTGGTCTAATTCAGTAAAGTTTGAAGTAATGAAGGGCAAATGATAGACTTAATCAAATGGAAGGGAAAAGAAAAAATAGGAGAGGAATATGGAAGTCAGAGAGGCTACATTTAATTTAAGCTGACAAATTAGGTCTCACTGTACACTTACACAACATGCAAAAACATTTACATGTAAATATTTTAGTGCATGTACATATATGTGTTAAGGAATATTTAGAGAAATAGGTAAGTGCATTCAAATGTAAGTAAAAATATTGATGTAAAATATTTACACTGCCAACTTTGTGCAAGAAGAGGGGAAGAGTGAGTGGTGTGTAGTATGCCTCAGATGTGTCATAGTGAAGATGAACAGAGCATGCACATTTTCGGGGTGTCTGTTGACATCGATGCAAAGTGTTTTTTTCATAGGAACAAATGGGAAACACAATTAGAAAAGGGGCTTAGGACTGTTTCTGGGACAGTCCAGGGGTTCATTTAACCACGCTGTAATACAAAATTGAAGAACTAATTCAATATGCTTGCTCTGTTATTTCAAGGCAAAAAACCTAGGTTTTATTACACGAAAAAAAAATAATGCCAGGGTAGTTGTGCTGGTAAACTGAACATTTTCTGGAGTACCTTCTGCCACTCTGACTGAGCAGCATAAATTCCCCTGTAGATTAAAATGTAAATTTTATTGAGAAAAACTAGCAATAAACAAAAGTGGAGTCTTTCCACTTTCTGCAGAAACCTTGCAATGAATCTCAATACCTTCAAGTATCAATCCTATTCTCACCTTCCCATAAAACATCAGATTGTAGTCAGCCCTTTCCAATGTGAGTTTTTGAGCTGGAGATGCCTTCATAGTCTCAATTGTTGGTCTAAGTGATTTTGATAAATTTAATTCACACCTATCATCCTAAAACATCCTCAGCTCAGTGTGCTGGTTTTGGCTGGAGTAGATTTAATTTTCTTCACAGTGCCTGTTATGGAGTTGTGTTTTGGATTTGTGCTGAACACAGGGCTGATAACAGAAATGTTCTTGTTATTGCTGAGCAGGGCGTAGAGCCAAGACCTTTTCTGCTTTTCATTCTGCCACGCTGGGAAGGAAATTGGGGGTGCATGGGAGGTTGTGCAGTGGCACAGCCAGGGCAGGTGACCCCAACTGACCAAAGGGATATTCCAGACCACATGGCATCATGCTCAGTATATGAAGTGAGGGAAAGAAGGAGGAAGGGGGGATGTTTGGAGTGATGGTGTTTGTCTTCCCAAGCTACCATTAGCTGATGAGGTAATGGGTGATGGGGCCCCACTCTCCTGGAGGTGGCTGAACACCTGCCTGCCCGTGGGAAGCAGTGAATTCATTCCTTGGTTTGCTTTACTTGTGTGTCTTCATCTCAACCCACAGGTTCTCTACCTTTTGCCCCTCCAATTCCCTCCCAGGTCCTACAGATGGGGCATTGACCAAGTGGCTGCTGGGGCTTGGCTGCTGGCTGGGGTTAAACCATGGCAGCTCAGCAAGGCCTATTAGCTGCTAACGAGGAAACACATCTGCTCTGTGGTCTTTGAAATATACACAGGTTAAAGGTAAAAGCTTGTGCAATCACTGTGCTGCCTTAAGACTAAAGAAATATAAGACACATACATTGACAGCTTTCTTACTACTCTTAGGTATGATTAGAATCAGAAAGTGATTAATTTGCTACTTCAAATAACTTTTACAGTACCCATAAGGTATATCTAAAAAAATTATGAAAATATGTTTATTGCATTTGCAGCTGAGAGCGCTCCTGTTGTTTCTCATGGAGTTTATTCTAGTAGTAAGGGATTTTAAATGGGTTATTAATATAAGCATGAAACATGGACCTTTTGAATTAGCACAGATTGTCACATTCAGATATATATTATGACAATTGTAGGTTTTTTCTGTTTTATTCATGTTACCTCAGGCATTTTAGGCCATTTTAATTCTGAATACGAACAGCTAGCAGAACAGAGTGAATAATGTGTTTCTTAGCTAATCTAGTGAGGAGCTGCAGACATGATGCTCAGTATTTTCTTTTCTTGCATAGTATCTCCAGGCTGGGCTGGGAGAAGTCATAACTGCCAAGCTAAAGTAGGTGGTTATTCTTCTCATGTTTCCTCTACAGGCAACTAGAGAGAGGAAAATACTTTAGAAGTTAATCTAAGGAATACTTTGTATAGATTCCTTAATAGTACAGTAAGTATCTCAAATGAATAGAAAAACAGTAGGAACTCAGTTAGCTTTTAAGTTTGGATGCCCAAAGTCAGATGATAGGAAGACTGAAGACTCATTAAGGTCTCCTCTGTAATCCAAAAGACTGAAAAAAGGTCTTAGAGCACTGTTTCCACCTATGTTTTTCTGGTTCTGCAGTTCATTAGGGATAGATAACGTCCCCATCTACTGAGGGGCAATGAATAGATATTGCAGGCACATCTTGATTGCTTCTGCTAAGATGTCTGATCAAGCATTGCATTATATGTTAACATCAGCCTTTAAATAATTTGATGATACACCACAGAGAATGAAACCTAGAAATTAAAAATGAAGAAAATATTTAGTGGGTAGTATCTTGATTTAAATGTACTAAATGTGGAGTAACGTTCACTTGCACCATCCTAGCAGGTGCAACAAGGGGAAAGAGAGATTACACAGAAGATGGGTAGCTATTAAGACCATGTTATTTATATTTTTTTCCAGAGTCACTCTTAATATTTATTAATATTAAAACTTACTCACTTTGAGCCATTTTTGTGAATTTCAAGAGGTCAGATATCCATATTATGCATTCATTAATAGCAAAGATGAAATGAATGATAAAGCAGGAAAAGATTAGTTTTCTTTTTAACTCATGGATAAATTGATGAAACACATGGCACTGCAGTTTAATGACAAAAAAACAAAGGTGGCTAATCAACTGTGTGCTATTGAAGACAAAAATATTGCTGTTTGATTTTGGTTTATTTTCTCTTTGCCAAATAGGATACAGTATATTCTGACTTCAAAGAGTAACTAAAACAAATTTTGAATGAATCATGAAATAAAAAAAGAATCTCTGACCTGCTGCTCAGAGAAAATGCAGTCAGAATTGTGCTTTCATACATAGGAGAGCTGTGTCTGCTAGTTGTTGTGAAAAATACACTCTGACAGAATAAACAAGAAAGCTCAAACATCTTCACATTAAAACCAGGAAAACCCTACCCCCAACCCATAGTACAATATTTTCACTTTGCTTTGTTTTCCTTAGGAAGCCAACAACAGAAAAGCTTCTTTTTCATGAAGATTCCAACTGTCCTGTTTAACCTTGAAAATGAAAGGTAAAATCTAGAAAACATATTCCAGTTGAACCATGGAAAGGTCTTGAGAACTTCTAAGTAATGTTTTCAATTATGTCCTTTTCATTTGGCTTTTTTCTTTTCTATCTTTTTTTTTTTTTCATTTAATCCATAAACAGTTTGTATGAAAAAAATATGTTATGTAGAGCTGGAGAACTTAGAAAGGTCAGAAGACAAAGCATGCAGCTTCTTGCAGAAACAAAAATATGTTCTTTATCCTGTTCTGCGGCACTGCTGGAGTGTTTTCAGTGTCAGAAAATGTTCATATTGAAAATTTGGTGGCAAAATCATTAGGGGAAGAAGATCATGCTTTTACTATTTTAATGATTATACATTCAGCAAGAAGCTTAGAGTTCTGACTAATAGAATTATCATAAGTGAGGATGGCAGCTACCACTGGAGAAAACAGTCAAATGTCTATCAAAAGCTTTGGCTTTTATTTTCTGCACTCTTCTATGCAGAAGGTCTGTGTGTACTTCCATCAGGAAAGTATTATTCTTAGTTAGAGACCATATGGTGCAATAGAAATAAGCTTATGGTGAACGAGATTCAGGCTTCTAACTAGGAGAAAAAAGTGCATGGGGCAAGTCCTTTCTAATTGGGATGTGAGAGTTTTGCCAGCAGATTGCAAATTTTCTGTGGCTTGTACTGTAAAAAACAGTGAATAAAGCAAAAGAAAGGCTCTTTAGGGAGACCAAACCTTGTATCTCTGTATAGCTTCAAACCAATCTATTCTGACAAGTCAAACTCCTTCCATTCATGCAAGACTAGTAAAACACCAAATCTTATTTTTCCACATACATATAGAAAAATCAGGAAAGAACTACAAAATAATTCAGAAATGAGAGAGCTCATGAAAACTTATACCTATTTTATAGTTACTCTCGAGAAAAATATGCAAATCTCTCTGTGAGAGAAATTATTTTGGTTGGTCTACCAGTATCACTGAAGAGATTTGCTAGAAAAGAAAAACATTGCCTGAATTTCTGTCGTCTCTGATTTAACAAGTCGCCCATGACACTTCCAGGCATTACCTACCTTTAACTGAGAAACTTGTAGAATAATGGGTTTTTTTCTTAATTATTTAGGGGATTAATATTTTAATTTTATGAACAGGCATTTTTGTTTTACCTCATAATATCTTTTGGTAATAAGTGAAAGGGGGCTTGGCTGCATGCAAAAAAGTTATTATAAATAGGGACTTTTTTTAATCTTTTGCTATCCCTTTGGTTGTTTTTGTGAGTTTACTTGTGTCTTCTCATTTAGGGCCACAATTTGTCTCAATATCAAGCAGACAGGAAATGAGAGTCCTGAGCAAGGTATTTTGAGAGAAAATTTGAAATTAAAAATCATAGCTTTTGAAAGGTTGAACATAACCCTGAAGGATTGCTAACTCCTTTCCTAAACTGTGGGAGATTGAGTTGGGGCGGAGGAGTGGTGGAAATAAGAGGGTCAGAAGGATATAGAGATACAAAGAACTTTCCCTCCACTTGCAGAAGGATAGATCAGCTTGGCTCTTCACCTCTCTTATTTGAGAACAATATGAGTCTAATTTAATGCAAAAACTGGACCCATGAGCGTCAGAATAATATTGACTCCAAAAGAATTGAAGCAAAGTTCCTCCACTGGCTGCAAGGAAACAAGCTCAATCAGTGTTAGAAGTGTCTTGTGCTGTTTCTGCACTTTGGGGAGATTCCAAATCTCTGCTTTGGTCTTTCCTGGGTTTTGACTATCCACCACCTGTATCTCTGATGCCTCAGAAAATACAGATACTACGGGAAACATCAAGGTAAGAAGTACAGAAACAAAACAGGGTCAGCATGACTCTGTGAAGAAAGAGTCATGTGACTCTGTGAAAAAGAAAAAGAATCTAAAAAAAAAATGACAGATTTTTTTTTACAGGCAGTGAAGACTCATTCAGGCTTATTAAAGGAGAATTGATGTCTAGGTATTATTTATATTGATATCTCTGTAAGTACTTTATGTTTATCTAAGAATGTAACTCAAAATTCAATATAAAATGAAGGGTAAGACAAAGCGACTATTAGGGATATACCATTGTGATAAGGGACACAGGGGAAGGGAAAATACTGTGCAGCACCCAGGAATTTTTGGTTGGCTTTTTGATTTCCAGCTGAAAACCAAACCAAACCAGAAAATAGACAAACTCATAACCAGCCAAACACCCCCTCCACAAACTCACAAAAACCACCATAAAACTTTTTCCCAGAATACTGTTTTATTATAGCACTTTTCTAACTTTTCACACAAGTTGAAATTCCTTTAAATTTTAGCGTAAACTACAATCACTTTTTTCTTTTTGTAATATTTCTCAAAAAGTAGTCTTCATAAGCCAATGAAAACAGACTCAATATCTGTTGCGTGTGATTTTGGAAGTGGTGATAACTACTCACTGGTAACAAGAAATATTTCAGGATAGCCTGTCATGCATTTCAAATTCTTGGCTTCCCTATCTGACATGATATGTGCCCTTTTAAAATTAATGCCATAACCAGGAATAGACAAGTTTCTTGGGCAACGTAAATTAACATAGATAAAATTAAGTCAGTAGACCAAAGCTAGATGAGAATACAAATTAGTCGAGGAAATCTTAATCTGATTTAAGTTTTAAATATTTTATTTATAATTTTTCATCCACTTTTCTTGTGAATCTTATTCATAACCAAAATAGGAAACTGTGAATGAATCATACAGAGCTCCATTAGATAATCTCCTATTTCTGTTAGTTCTTATTTATTCAAGTGTCGTGACAGACCTGGATTCTGCTTGGGTTATTTGTTCCTTGCTTGTCTCAGCATTTTTCTTTACCCTGCCATATCTCTTCTCATATCTTATATCCTGTGTCCTGTGGTATCTGAGAGAAAGAAGAGTTTTTTAGAGTTGAAACTGAGGATAATATGTTGATAGTGATGCAGATCTGCAGGGAATCTGAAGGATGAAGGATACAGCAATGATGACAAAATAAGAGGTCACCTTTTCTCTTGAATGATAATCTTGAATGCTACCCCAGTGAAACATCATAGAGTAACTTGGTCAAGACCTAGTGGCTACTGAGCTGCTATGTAAATGGAAGGAGTTTATATTTGAGAAGCTTATGGAAAGAACACAGAAAATGGAGAAGAGTACCCAGAAAAAGATTAGATGCTGGATGTAAAAAAGGTTGCATAAATGATGAGTTTGCAAGTAAAATATAGAAAGAAAAATAGTAAGTAGAGGAAGAAAATAACAGCTAGTATTGCAAGGGCATAGAAAAGGATGATGTGAGACAGCTACAGCTGGAGAAACAGGAAAAATGAGACCAAGTTAGATGAAAGAGGAAAGAGCAGCAGGAGTTTATTTGAGGCTGAATAAGAGCCAAAGGTGAACAGAGTGGAATCTGTTATTCATCCATCATGATAGATTTGACAGATTCCTCCTAAAGTATCAAGAAATTGCCAAACTATGAGGCCAGGGAATTAGAATAGGAAAGTTTTCAACTGTTATTTTTCTTATATTCTTTTTACTTAAAAAACAAACAAAAAAAAGTAGGTGGAAGGACTGAATAAACTGTGATAGTAGATAGATGACTGTGAAGATAAAATAACATTTACCACATTTTCAAGACCTTCAGCCACAGACAGGTGTTCAGAAACACAACACAGTGACTGGATGGAGTTCATTTTAGACAAAAACAGTTTTCAGGTTACCATGACTGCAAAGATCCTGAAAATTGAAGGGGACAAATTTGCACTCACTATGCAATTGCCATCCCTACTTCTAACATACAAAAAAAAGGGGAAAAAGAAAGTCACATTACATGTTGCAATAGATAAAGAGTGATCATGAGGAGGAATATTTAATAATAACACAATATCAAATAACTGTTCATGGAAGAGTTGTACATAGATAGTCGAATATAGTGAAGAAGAAATAACTGCAGTTTACAAAGTCCAAAAACAGATCTGGGTAGATCAACAAACAGAAAGACCAGAATGGCATGTATGAAGTGGATATTAAATGAATATTTGAAACCTGGTGGATTAGTCACTTACAATTACTAAAAGTGAAAAATCAAGAAGCAATATAAAAGTGTTCAAGGAGCAATAAGCATTAAAGAGACAGAAAAATCCACAAAGAAATAGAATGAAAATATACTAACAGCAGAATTGCTCTGGACCAAAATAAATTTTTTTTAAAAGGTAAACAAATTATAAAAGTCAAGACAGAATTTAAAAAAAAAAAAATTATTACTCGCATTACTGAACAAGTAAGACATGGCCCTGTATTAGACTCAGTTTTGATAAGAATTAACTTCAAATTACTGGTTGAAGAGAACATGAGTTTAGGTAACAATAATTTATTTTTTTTTTAAAATTCAATGAGTGAAAAGGGATGTGTGATATAAGGTCTTCAAATTCAAGAGATAATATGAGTATTTAAGAAACTGCAAATTTCTTTATGGTAAAAAAACTTGTATGGAATAGGAAAATATTATATACCTGGCAATCTTAGTAAAGGTGCCTTATACTACCTGCAGTGAGTTTTAATTTAAAAATCATGGTTTTTTTAAGTATTACTTTCATTCCTTTTAACCTGGAAATAAGGATTTCATGTTATCTGACTCTGTACTGAATATTCATCATGCGAATCTCACCACTGTATTCACTTTCTCTAGTGCATTCATGGTGGTTAACTCTTGTCAGTGTAAATTCAGGCTTCTTCCAATTATTTAGAAAAACATGCTACTGTTATAATTGCTAACTGCATATCATTTCTCACTGTTCTTAAGTGGAATGAATTTTTATGACATTTCAGGATAATCATATCTTAAGCCTTTCTGAAATAAACTTGAATTTTAGTAAAGGATTCAAAACCATGAACTTTCCAATACACAGATTGAGAGCTTTAGATTTAATGCACTCATTTGATGTTGAAAGGTGTGAGAGGGTCAGGAATGAAAATACAGATATTGTGCTAATGCTGGCAGTTTCAATTCTGCATCTGTTGGCATCTCCATATTGCAGATGAACTGTGATAAATTATACCAATTTAGAATTCTAAAGCAGTCCCATGAGTATCTATTTATTTTACATTTGAGTATGTATCTGCAGTGATACAGTTCTGCAGTTCCCTTTATATAACAAATGTAGCAGACACTTTTCCACTGTAATTGTCATGCTGTACATGAAGACATTTGAGAGAAGGCTGTAAAGAGTATCCCTCACGATATTTCTCACTTCAGCTTATGTATACTTCCATTCTGTAAGTCCAGGCAGAACCGGACTTGTGAAACAAGGCACAGAGACTTATTTTATTTGTTTCACACAAATTCATAGGAAAAAACCTGACAAATACCTCAAAAGGTCAGTTCCTCTACTCATCTCAAAGACAGCAAAGATATACAGAAGACTCTGTGTAGAGAAACTTATGGTTATATATAGTCTGTATAATACATGTTTCTGATAAACTCTCATACCTGATGATACCTGATGATAATTTTTAGTTGGGATTACACGGTATGATCAAAATGTGCAAGAAAAAACATTTAAGATGAAAGATTTACATTAAGTAAAACAAAATTGTTTGTGCAATTTTAAAAAGTATTAATTTCTCTGATCTAAAGCTCTTTTTTCTTGCTAGATTTTATTATATTCTACAAGAAAGAATCATCCTATTTTAGCAATATTTCATGATTCAGTATTTTCAATGTAAAATATCTAACAAAAAATACAAATATTTAAGTATGGGGAGAGTTTTGAGGCCTTGTATTGTTTTTATTTTGTGGTGTTTAATAAGAACACAATTTAAAATAAATTACTGGAAGTTTTCTTCTGATGTGTATATATCTATTTTTCAATAATGTATTTAAGTTTACACCACAGTAAAATATAATTCTAAAGTAATTTAGGATGATTAAATATCAGTAGACCTTTCAAATTTTAAATGTTGATTAATATGAACCCATCCATATACATGCCTTAAAGAAATATGTCATATTGAATATCATAAAGCTGACCTATCTGATAAAAATGTTTTATTATCAAGAATAGACTTCATCCTACATTACTGTTCATCATTATTTCTGTCACATCAAAGTTTATGATGGAATGAAGTGATATTTATGTATTTATTACTGTGCTATTTCATTATACATCATTGAGTTTTATGACATTTCTAAGTAAATTAATTATACATGTTCTCCCTGCTCCCCAGTCTGAATACTTATAACCAGGGGCCGTTTGAATAAATATCTGTATGTATCCTGAACTAGAGAGTTGGATTTGAGATACTTTTGCAGAAGTTTGCAGTATAGAAATTCCATTAATATATCAACAAGAAAATGAGGTAAGAACATCTGAGATAAAAATAAGCAGAAATGCATTGAATCACATTACATTATACATAATCTACTAGTTTGAATTTCTGTTCCAAATTATAATGAAATTGAGAACACATTTAAGTATTATTCATTCTGGCCAATGTTAAATGTTGTGTTAAACAGAATTATGAAATATTTACTTAAACCACTGTTCTTGCAGTACCAAAATACGAAATGCTTGTAATATGTGAGTTACTATTATGTAGTAGTTTTAAATAATACTCATGTAGAAATTAATTTATCCTAACAATGATTATAGCACATATTAAAAATGATTCTGCAATAAGTGACATTATACAATAAAAATCATATTAAGAATAATTAGATGGGTGTTGCAATGAAAAATGAATGTTACTTTTTAATCCTTCCCTACATTTAACTAACTTATAAAGGGAAATATTTCAGTAGTAATGACAGTATTACAGTTAACAGTAATAAAGAAATATAGTAGTTGAAACAAGTAACAACTATAAAGGGGACATGGTGGCACACAACTGTATGAACATTTGACATAGCATGAGCATGAAAGACAACGCTGAGCATCTCTTGTTGTCCCAAAACTGATTTTAATACGTATAAATGTAACAGAACACAGACAATGGTTTTATTAAATACCACCTGATGGTTTATTACACACCTGGATAATCTGCAAAAAGAAATAGTTTTTAATAATAAGAAATCTTTTGTTTCATGTTTGCTGAACATTATGTAACTTAATATTCTATAAAGTTTTCTGCTCAGCTCCTTTCAAGTTTCTATAATGGTCTTGCCATGAGAATAAACTGGAAAAATTATGTTCAGCTTTCAACAAGGAGCTGACCCTTCATGGCTGTTAGCACTTTTGTGTGAAATTTTGGCAAATAGGATGAGCTGTAACGGTCTGAACAAGTATCAAATTTTCTGTCTACTATAGTATTTAATGAAGAAAATTACAGCCATCTCCAATTTTAAAAATGACATCTTGTTTTCCTTGTTTTTGTTGTTAGCATTGTGCAAGTCTTGTAAGAGAAAAAAATAAGGTGAGATTGTGGGAAAAGAGGAACTGATTTTATTTATTATACAAATGTACATATTTGTACCTGTGTACTGACATGCTGCTTTTATTCCTGGCATTTAAAAAAAGTGGTGGCAATGGTGCCAGAAATGATAAATAAGTTTCTGTTAATACTAAATCACATTAAGTTAGGTTCATAATTGCAATGATTTTTATTAGAAATCAAAAATGGAAAAATGTTATACTGCCAGTAAAATTTCTGCTGTATTTTGCACACTGTTGAAGTCTGTTACACGCCCAGATAATAAGAGTCAAATAAATATATGAAATGCCCTCTTCTGGAGCATATGACAGATATAAATGTATTGCATTAAACTGAAATTGATCCCAATTTTCATTATCAGCCACTAGTAGTTACATGAGCACAACAGTAGCTCTGGTTGGGAAGTTCTGCATTAAGCAGATCATGTCCTAGATGCAAGATCGTACTAAGTGCTGGGTTTCATACCTTTCTTGTAACCATATATATGTTTTATCACTGACATCTGACAGAGGAAATTTAAGTTTTGAAGGTTAAGGTTAAAAAGTAGCATTATTCACAAGGCTCAAAATGAATCTGTGCACAAAGACTTGGTAACCATGGACACAAAAAGCTTATCTGAAAGTTATCTGGGAGATGAAAGATTACATCTAGGAAATTTTTTCTATGTGTTATTTGTTCATTGGGAACTAAAGATGTATCTCCTCAAAATTTGGGTTTGATACACAGACGACAGTGTATCTCAGTGGTCACATGCATAACTAAGTGACTTAATGTCTTCCCTTGCTGTAAACTGCTACCTTAGTGATTTTGCAATACTAAGGAATATGAATTGGTCACAATCTGCCAGGCTCAAGGTAATATCTTTTGTAAAATGAGAATTTAATTTGATGCATTTAAAAAGTTTAAATTTTCAGAAGAATTGTGAAGAAATATCAGTATTGATCAAGGAAAGTTATAACTCTGCAAAATGGTTACTTTGGAAGATGTGACCTGATGATAAAGTTGATGGTTATTTTATAGGCTGACAAGAATTTCACAAATAATTAGGGTGATGTTTTGAGGTACCATTTATTGTCATGATCAGTGTGGAAGCTATGCAAATGGAGTTCAATTCAAATGTAATCTCCAGATTCATGTGCCAGAATTTGGTTTAAAATGTCCATTTGTTCATATATCTGCTGAAGGGACTAAAAGTCTCTTGTATTGCCACAGAATTTATATTCGAATTGCATTAACCAAGATAGCTCTTAAATTTTAAAAGGACAGTATTTGAACTTAATGGTTATTATGACAGTGATGAGATAAAATTCCCAGGAAACTTAGGTGGGTGGCAAATGTTTAGGCAGAAATTTCACATTCTCCATTACTCCTTTCTTATCTAGATAAGGTGTCACAAGGAGCATGCCATCTTCCTAGGACATTGAAAATATTCTGCAATATATATATTTAGCACAGTATGCAAAATAGTGATCCTTAATATTTTCAGCACAATAGTCAAGGAAGCTCAGCATCAAACACAGTAACAATGTCAAAAGAATGATGTGAAAAATACCTTTTTTTTCTCTTTTGTCATTTGAAACCACACTTTTGATTTCAAACATGAAATAAGACTAAAAGTATGTTTTAATACCTTTGTGGTTCTGCCTTGAACAGACCAAAAGAAAAAAAATCCCACAAATTTAGCTACCTTTGCATCTCTCAGTGCTGCAAGCTGAATTATGGAAAGAATTTCAGTCATAAGTAGAATATAAATTGATTATTTTCATATCATCAACCCTACATGTCATCACAATGCACCTTGCGTAGAATTAAGCACAAGCTGCAGAGCACACCAAGATTTTCAGGTAAGACTTAAATCAAGAAACTGGTTCAATACAGTGAGAATTAGAAAAAGAATTTTATATTCACTGGACATCACTTTTTCATAGGACCTTGAGCTTAAAAAATAAGTCATTGCTTAGTAATAGCTGGGAGCTGAGTTTCGATTAAATAGCAGTGATCATTTTAGGGACCTAAAAGAAAATGAAATGAGATTTAGTGGAGAGCAGAATAGGAAAATATGTACTCTTATATATACATAGTTTTGCAATACATGAGTGGCAAATGTGCTTGTGCAACTGGGACTCATTTTTCTATGAAAATAAACCAGCTTAAGATAATAATGAGTTCAACGACTAATGACCAAGTCTTTGAGGATGACTAGACCTATTGCTTCAGGCACAAGCTTGAGCTCTAAGAGGAAAAGAGCTGTTGTTTTTTTTCACTGTTTGTTTTTTCCTGCAGTGCATGAGGAAAACAGAAAAATAAGCAAGCACGACTGTACCTTTCTGGGAGAAACTCCACTTGCTTAACAGAGCACAAGGAACTGCATCTTTTGTGGTAAAAAAAAAAAAAAGAAAAAGAAAAGGTTCTAAGTTGGTTCAGAGATTTATAAAACAATAAATAATCTGGAAATAGCTATGCCAGAATTTGGGCAAACATGCAAAAGAATAAAGGAAAAACTACTATCAGCTATAAAGTATAAATACTTCCTACTATGAATTAGAACAGCTTCATATTTGCCAAAGGAGTAAATATGTATGCAATATTATTTAAAAATATTTTTCTCACATGAAGGTTAGTAAGGGACTGGGGAATCTCTCATGAAAGGAGAGGCTGAGACCAGGGACTGTTTAGCCCAAAGAAGAGAACGTCCAGGGGACTCTTATCAATGCATACAAATGCCTAACAGAGCCAGAGAGTACAGGAGCCAGATCCAGATTCTTCTCAGTGATGTCCACATGAAAGGAAGACAGGCACAAATTGAAATGGAGGAAATTTTATTTAAACACAGGAAACACATAACTTTCTATAAGGGTGGTTGAACACTGGAATGGGTTGCCTGGGCTGGTTGTGGACTCTCCATCCTTAGATCTGTTAAATACCTGACTGGACATGGTCGTGAGCAGCCTGTGTTTGGGCACATTGACCTTGCTCTGAGAAGAAGGATGGAGTAGAAAAATCTCTCTTCCAAACTCAGTGATTCTGTGACATAGTTTATATTACTGTGTATGAATAAGCATTCTAAAAACTGAATTGTTCTGGCAGAAAAATGCAGAATTGACTAGTCTCCATTTTTCATACTTGCCAGTTAGATGAGTTGCTTGCATTCCTTTTTTTCCTCTTGCCTGAAACTGGCCTTGCCCTGCCACTGATTGCCATGACAATGAATTACTTTGACATATCATTTGATTTACTCTGGCAATAAACATACACAAAATATTGTACTCTGCACAATAAACTGTGTCTCTTTGGGAGCTTTTGCATAGCTAAAACGTTATAGGCTAAGTCAGCAAAGGATCTCCACCTGTCAGAAAAAATGGTGCTGGAGGACTTAGCTTTCTTCTGAGCACAGTCCTCCTATGAACAGTCTGTTCAACAAAACCATAGCTTCATACATATGAAAAAGGTTGGATCTCCTGCCAAGAAAGATCTGCATCTTACCTAGCATTTTGGTTGGAAGAAAGGAGTGGTTATCCTGACACAATCTGCTAAACTATGATCAAAGCTAGGGATTCACTGACTATCAAGAATAGCGTACTATATATAAAATGAGATGTAAGAATGCTTTTTAAATACCTGAGGTTGATTTTGTGTTGAATATTTATGCACTCAGTTTTTATCCCTGTTCAGTCTTTATTCAAGAACACATTTGTATTCAGGAAGGCATTTATAAACATTGAGTTTGGCCCTAACACAGCAGAAAGTTATAAGATAGAACCAGCATAAGCTACTAGGCTAGAAGAGGAAAACGTGATACTTAGATGGCAGAAATTCTTCTGTTTGACACAGACTGAAAAAGAATGAAAATAGACATTCTAGTCATCCTGGAGACATAAAACTGATTTAGATTTTCTAGCAGACCTGGATTCTTATGTGTGTATGTGATTGGTAGGAAATCCCATATTCCTTCACATAGCATTTTGCCTAGTACACCTCTTTTCCATTTTGTTGCAGGTCAATGTGTGACCTCACTGTGTCTTATGTCAAGTGAAGTACTTGTGTAAAGTAAATGGTTACAATTCAAGGTAATGTGGAGTAGAAAAGGCTACTTTACCCAAGCAAATGTGACAAGGCCGTGACACATGCTCAGCACACAAATGTTTGTTCTATTGCATTTTTAGAACAGTGGCTGATGCAGGTCAGCTAAGATTATCAGTAGCAAACAATTCCTGTTTTCTGGTACAGGAGATATATATATCTTAAGGTAGAAAATGCTACCAGTATGGCCAAAGCCATGCAATTTTTCTACCTCTCTCTTCCCCACAGAGGTGTCAGCGTAGGCTGCCCCACCATGCGCTGCTGCACCCTTCATGCCTTCATCACTCTGGACACACCATGGTGTCCTACTACGCAAAAATCCTACTCCTGAGAACTCCAGAACCTCACCCTCACGTTTGGACATGTTGCCCTAAGTATTTCAATTTGAAGAGGAAGCCCAGCTGGGTGGCAGAAGCCCCTGATTGTTCAGGACCTTGCAGTGGCTCCCATTCTTGATGCTCCCCCTTCTCAGATTAACATTGTCCTGAAGCAGCACATCGCCTTTGCAGGATGAAAGGGAAGGTGTTGGGAAAGAGCCTTTTCTACACTGTGGCTACCATCACCCATGCTGATGAGCCTTGGAGTGGTGTCAGCCCACAAGCCCAGCTCTGGCCTTAAGGCATGCTTCTGGGAAAGTGCTGGGTTAAAGCAAAAGGATAAGGACACCTGCAAGGCCTCCTCACAAAATGGCTTTTAAAGACAAGCTTAATTCTAAAGCAGTTTACATTGTAGCAATGGAATTGCATTAAAGATTGATTTATTATAGTTTAAATTCTGGCTGCCAGAGGATGGAAGAGCTACTTTTCACTGAAAAAGCAAGAATTTGCTTTTATGTTTTACCTGAATGATGTAATAAGAATGACTTAATAACTACAGACTGAGAAAATGATATATGTTGGCTATGACCCAGGGAGGTTATTCTGTGTTAACTGAATTAAACCCTGTGTTAAAATAGATCCCTTTTCAGTTGGTTTTACATTATAGAAGTGTACTGAGCATTCTGTAAGTGCCCATTCATTACATTTACTGTCAGTTGTTTCACGTGAATAATTTACAGCAAATGATCTCCACAAAATCAATACCAGGCTTCCAAATTTACAAAGCTATTGGATATGCAGGAGCAGAGCTTTTATATTAACTAGAAATAGATTTAAGTTTTCCCCTACACCACAGAAAAGAAACCCCAAAGATAAGAAATCTTTCAAAGTAATTTTAAGTACTTACCAGTTATTTACTAAAATTCGGTGTGCTGTCCTAGCATTGCCACTGGCATTGATGACCTTAAGAGGACGGTGAGGGCTGGTGCGTGGGAGTTTTCAGGGTCCTTTGTTACATTCTTATGATGTTTCTTTGTGGGAACACAGTTAAAAATGTATGGATAAAGTGGGGAAATAGTATTTCCATAATGATATGTAAAATACTGCCTTAGTGTGTAAATAAGCACTTGCTGCCATGGCCCGGAATGCAAGGAGAGCTGCATCTTGTAGCTCTTGATTATGGGGAGTCACTCAGTAGCACTGCAGCAGTTTGTAATTATTTAAAGGAAAAAAGTTGATTACATGACTTCCTTCTCAATTTTGTATGTTTAAACAGTACTTTTGAGAAAGTATTCTCTTTTATCTTCCCTGTGCTCAAAACATTTCTAGTATTATTAGCCACAGCTACTGTTGGCAGATTGATATTGAGAGACCATATAATAATACTGGATATGGTAAACAACACCTTAAGTTAAGGCCTTGCTTTAGTACTTAGAATACCTAGAAAAAGGGGAGAATATTTCGTCTGCTATTTTGAGTCTGTTGTGCCAACCTTAATGATTTGTTTTATAAATATGTATTCATCTCCACATGCACTTCCATATAAGTATATATTAAAGAAAGGGAAAAAAATTCTTTCAAGTGACTCACCAATAAGGTGAACAGCCTTTTAATTTGTTTAGTGACCTTAACCCCAGCATCCCCTTCCCCCAAGCTTTTTGTTTCTACATTATGTTTGAAGGCTCTTTGAATTAGAATGTAAGTTCTTGCAGAAATTAACTATAACGTCTTGTATATTATAATAAGAAAAGTGTGGATTTTCTCATCCTTGCTTCTACCCTGAGACATAACAACATAAAACTTAAGTTTTAGTCTGAGAAGGGTCCAAATATTCTACTGCTTGGAAAATTACTAGATATTTTTTAATATGGTGCTTCCAACATCATGTTGGATGTTTTAAAGGATAAAATTTGTTCTGCTCACCATTTCAGAAGCTAAACCAACATATTCCAATATCTAAGAAGTAGATGAGTAGCTGCCAGTATTTCTGAAGCCATGATTAAACTGTAACAAGTCATTCAGACACTGCTATACTTAATATTTTACACTGGCCAACTATTTTCTTGATCATTAACTGAAATTTGCTGCCAGAGGCAATAGTTCCCAGCTGTGAAACTGATTCCTAGGAATCAGATACAGACAAAAGTAGCTCAGTGTTCAAAAAATATCTTTGGCCATTACAATAGACCTAATATATTGATTATTCTCTTTCTGTCTGTCTATCTATCTAACCTATCTATCCCTCTCTATCTAAAATTATATATCTGTCTAATTCCTACCAAAAATTATTGCATTAGAAAGAGATGCTGAGATATACCCATTATTAGGATAGTACAAATGTTACATCCACAGTAGCACATACAAAGAATCACTTCTACTTCCATAGTTATAAACTTCACAAGCTTTTCTGTGAATTTTAAAAACAAAGAAAATGAAATTTTTGAAAAATGTTGATGTACTACTTACTCTACCTGTCAGAAACTAAGCAGAATAAGAATTTTGTGTAGCAACTTCATTTAAATAGTTTAATTTTTTTTTTTGTATGTGGATGAGCTCATTCTTAGAAAAGCAGCTTTTTCTTTCAAGCCTGCAGCATGAAGGAAAATAGTATGCAAGCATGCAATGAAATGTCTTTATCATCTAAGGCTATTCATGTTAGAACAAATAAAATACTGCTGTTCCCTTCAGTGGAAACTCAGCTGACCCTTTACCAGCATAGCAACTATTATGCAGACCCCAATTATGTTTCTGTAGACTTGATTAGGCTTTTTATTTCAAATAATAAGGTTAAAAAACTTAGCTTTCGCATGTGAAAATCCTCCATTAATCAACACTATTTGTTAATAATTCATTTGCTACTTACATAAGCATTTACAGACTAAAAAGCAATGTTTTGGTAGATGGTGTTATTTCACCCTTTGTGGAGAACCATTCCCCTGAGTCATGCAGTATTAATTCTGATATGCATGAATGCAACAATATAAAAAAATGATGTAACTAGAAAAATAATTAGTACTTTATGCCCCATTTGGATTGTCAGGGTGTAAAAATTTAACCAGGGAATGGAAAAAAACCCCAAAACATAAATGAGATTTTAACAAGCAAATGTGAGACAAAGTCACTGCTCTTATTTATGTATCAGTTTCCATTACTCAAGCAGTACTATAAAAGAGTAACCAGTGTAAATTAATTAATTAAAACAGACATAAAGATAATTGTAATAGAGAAAAATATATGTATTTAGAGAAAACTGAAAAAAATAGAAGATGTGTGTATACTAGGATATATAAAAAAGGCCAATTCTTCTAGACGAAATTGATGGAAGTGAAGATGAATATCCAGTACAGTATATAAGATGTGAATAATCTCTAGACATAAGACACTGGAAAGAAATAGTCACAGCAAAATTCAAGAAACTGAAAGAAATCATTTGAAAACAACTAAATGGCAATAGTCTGCTGAATCATCTTTAGATGTAAAGCAAATGTAATTAAGCAGAGGGTGTGAAAACATTAGCTGGAAGGAAAACAAAACATATATTTGCACTGAATTAGGGGCCAATTATTAACTAAATCAAGACACATGTTTAGAAAAATGTAATCCTTGCACAATGGAAAAGGAGGTGGTTTTGATGGGAAGATATTGGATGCTTTAGGTGACATGATTACAAATGATCTCAAGAAGAACTGAATGATCACAAATGCAGAACCAATATCCAGGCTGATAAATGGTTACTTCCAGGCTAAGAAACGTGGAAAACCAAATCTAAAATGGCAAATGTTCCTACACCTCCTCCGTCCTCCCTTACATAATATCCTCTACACTGCTTCCATCAATTACACAAATGTTAGCAGATGCATAAGTGTTAATATTCTCTCGCTGGGAGCTCTGATCTCTGAAAGGAGGAGGGACACACCGACCCACAGGCTAAGGGAAGTGATTCTGCACCTCTGCTCCACTCTAGTGAGACTCCACTTGGATTGCTGCATCTAGTTCTGTTGTGCCCAGTGTAGGAAACACATGGACCTACCTGTTGGAGTGAGTCCAGAGCAGGGCCACAGAAATGATCAGAAGGCTGGAACACCTCTCCTGTGAGAGTAGGCTGAGAGAGCTGGAATTGCTCAACCTGAAGAAGAGAAGAGAAAGCTCTAGGGTGACAGTATAGCAGCCTTCCAGTATGGGGCTTATGAGAAAGATGGAGACAGATTTTTTAGCTGGGCCTCCAGCAACAGGTCAAGGGGTAATGGTTTTAAACTAAAGAAGGATACGTTCAGACTAGATGAAACAAAAAAAAGTTTACAATGAGGGTGGTAAGGCACTGGCACAGGTTTCCCAGAGAGGTCTTAGATGCCCAATGACTGGAAACCTTCAAAGTCAGGTTGGATGGGACTCTGAACAACCTGATCTTGTTGAAGATATCCCTAGTCACTGCAGAGAATTTGATCTAGATGAGCTTAAAAAGTCCCTTCCATCCCAAACCGTTCTATGATTTTTTTACATAGTGCCTGGAAAGTGAGTGATAACCTTTATTCCAGTCCAAGTGACTGTTCTTAATATTATCTATCACTGGTATTATAGACATGGGAATAATAATCTTAACAGCAAAAATCCTCCTATTATTTTTTTTTCATTGACTACCCTGTCTTATATGTGGGGTTTTTTTAGTGGATAATATTTTAACTTTCTTTATTTTGGTGGGATTTTTTTTGGTCTTTTTTACTTAATTTTTTTCTCTATCTTGTTTCCGAGGTCTCTGATTATATCTGAATGGTAACTGTAGCTAATAGTGGTATCTTTAAACAAAAACTTGAATTAAATATTTTCTAATTTCAAAGCTATTTATATTTTTTATGGTCTTCCACATGTAAGTTTACAGGTGAAAAAAATTACTTGTTACAGACTGGACCACCTAAAGTTTTCATGCAATACCATTGTCTCACATAGTATTTTATTGGTAAATGAAAGTTGTTTTGCACAGTGATTACTTTTTCTGAATGATTTCAGCAAAAGAAAAATAGGTATTGTGTTGATACAAATCACTGAAGCATGCAGTGATTTGAGACATCCGAAGGCACAACTGGGAGACTGCATTTAAATTCACTTCAAGTACAGTCCAGTGTAGCCTTCAGGCTGATGAATATGGGCAGTATTATATACAGCCCACAGGACACAGTAAATTTGCATCATTTAGCTGCCTACTGAATCTTGACTATATATAATTCATTCATTACTAGGTTTAAAAATACCTGTTTCTATTCAAATATTAGGAGCAATTATACCAAACCTCAACAACCAGGAGGTTATGTTGACATCCACCTTGTTGAGCGTTAACACTGCTTTAAATACAGTCTGACTGAACTTTTATTTACACTATCAATGACTCTTTCATTCCAGCATGATTTTGTATTGATGAAACTTTTTCAAATTATTTTGAAATTGCCTTTTTGGAAGCTGGATATATAGATGCAACCACCTTTACTAGACTGGAGGGGGAATCACTGCAATTAACTTCACATTCCCACTACTCCAAAAACTGTGCATTTCTAAAATTCATGGGGGTCTATATTTGAGAGGAAGACTGAAGCAATGACTTCTCATGTATGTTCCACTGCCTTAAGTTTGCAGTAGAAAACAATATATATTTGGGCTTTTAGAGAACATGAAGCAGCCAAGAATATACAGGCAGGGAAAGGCAAGAAGAGCTCCTTTCCTTCACCTCCTCTGCCCCCCATAGCTGGCTAAACCAGCACAGTTATAATCTCAAAGGAGTCAGCATAGCTCAGGTCTATGCTAATACATGACCAAACAGCCTAACCACGAGGCTGAGCTGTATTCCAGGGTAAATTTCTCTCCTGTGGAAAATGCTGCTTTTCAATTAAGAGGCTTTAGTGTTCATTGGAGCAAGAAGTAGAGCCTGCACATGAATCAACCTTTTGTTTCTTCCCTCTCTTTTCTCTTTGTCCTAGTGACTATTTCATTACTTTCTGCTAGGGTAAATAATTGAATACCTTCAGCTGGAGAAATTCAGAGCAAGAGAGATATGTCCCTGACTATCTGGTAACATTGCAATTAGGGCACTCTGCTGAGATGGAAAATACTTTCATCAAAATGCAATCAGATATGGAAGAGACATTAACTGAGTCCCAGCTGAGCACCCTGTCAGCTCTGCAGCTGTGCTCTGTGGCAGGAGTGGACACTTTTACGTGGTTTGTTTTTTTTTTTTCCTGCAAAGGTTTCAGATTGCTTTGAGCTCATCTGCAAGGTCCTACCCTGGAGGTCTAATCTGTGAATCCCACTGTCATTGAGATGCATCAGAGAGAGACAAAGGACAGCTTTATTGTAGACATTTCTGTCATCCTGAGCAGCAGAAATGTAGGCACTTCAGAGCTTTCCTGGGTGTTTCAATGCTGTAAATTCTGGTGACTTCATCCGGGGTGTGCCAGTGCATCTCCTCCCCATACAGAGGAGCAACTCAATGCTCTCTCTGAGATTCCAAGGCTTACCACATAACATACCACTGGAAACAACCATTTCCTATTTCATTTAACAAATTACAGAGCTGTGTGGCCAAGTTCAATGGGTAATCTTACACCTTACGTTACCATTAGATTTGCCATTACTTTTCTGTTTTGGGGAAAATGATTTATTCTGTGCCTCAATAGTACACCAGACAGGGATGTATATGAGAGATCTGTAATTCAGAAAAAAATGATGCTGTCAGAAAATTCAAAACAACTTCTCTTCAGTCTGTATCAAACAGACTCATCAAGTATCTTAATATTTTTTTAAAGGAAAGAAAGAAAAATTAGGTCAGAAGTTATGACACCGAGACAGAACAATCAGCAATTCACTGTGAAATGCATATGTGAAAAGCATAAGCAAATCATGGCCTGGGGAGCAGAAACTGATTGAGCTTGTATAAGCCTGTTTAATGCACTGGTGACCTGATAGTTTGTAGAGCCTCCAATATCCTCAATGTTTAGCAGCTTTATATTTTAAAAAATCTGAATAAAATATAATAAACCCTTCTGGAAAGGACCAGCTCATGAGATTGCTTTTTCAGTTTCTCCCTTAAGTACTCTTTCCATGTCAGTGTGCTTTCATGCTTGTCAGTACATGACTATCTGAAGGGCTCCTGCAATGCTGAGAGTGACAAACATACATCTCCATAACTAAACCTCACTGCTGGTCAGAATATATCATTCCTTTTCCTGTCTATCATTTCTGTGCCCTATGCCTTAGAAAGAGTTTGAAAACTACACCTCAGCTCTCTGCATCGAGGGGCTTCCAAGAAGTCTCTTGTGAATTTACAACATTCAAATGAAATGTGAATGAGCCTATAGTTAACCATTGAGATTATACACCAATAAATGATAATGTTCTATAGATTTTGTTCCAAATATTTTTCTATAAACATTGCCAACCAGACTTTGACAGCATCTGGCCACATAACAGAGACCTGTATCAACATAAGAAGTAAATAATAAGCAGATTGATCAGCTGTGAGGTTTTCTAATTTGTCCTTCATACCTGACAAGAGTGCGTCTTTCTTGAAGGCTATAAAACTCACCATCAAAAGGAAATCTGTTCCGTCTAACAAAAAACCTGTGATATTTGCTGACAGTTTTTAATTCTCTACTTTAGTCCTGTTTTCTTTAACTCCTCTTTGTGTTTTGGTTTATTATGCTTTTCTGTAGTCTTCCATTTTGTTCCTTATGAGAATTACAATCTTTCTCATACACTTACAGAAAGTAGATCAGAACCTTCCACGGGAGAACTTTTTATACTTTTCATTTAATTTAGTTTAATATTATTGGCTTAGAAATTATAATTATTTCTTTTTACTTTACAGAGAAACAGGAGCTCTAAACTTTTCGGAGCCTAAATTGCCCAGAGAATCCTGTCCCAGATAGGTGACTAATTGCACAATCCTGTGTTTCACAAAATATCCACTTTTAGACACTGATGAAGAACATTAAATACTATTTGAAGATCAATAAAAACAAGGTCGAGTCAAAGGCAAAAATATTTTTTGAACATTTTTCAAATGCAAAGTACCTCCCAGACAAGATCACAAGGAAAATTGATCACAAAGAAGATAATTAATTAAATAATTCCTAAATGTCCTTATGTAGGTGTTAAATACATGCATTTGAACAACTTAAGTATCTGTAAATGCATGCAGTTGCCACCACTTCTAGGTTTAAAAATTCAATATACTAGAACTCTTTCAAAGATGTAAAACCCAAATTTTGTTAATGGGATACAGAACACATGTTGGCTCATGCTGCTGCATGCAATACTGAGCATTTAGATATGATAATATTGAAAATAAGAATAATTTTTTGATTTTTTAAAAATTTATTTCTGTAATGTTCTAATAATCATAATTTCTTTTGTCTCCACCTTCTTAAAGGCTATCTCTAAACATGAACATGCCAAGAATTAACACGTCCTAGGACTGACAATTTGACTAGTTAATACCAGTGCAGTGGAAAGAGCATTAATATAGTAGTTCATAGCCTTTAAGGAAAAGTACTAAACCATTAATCCTTCAATAATTCACTGTAATCTACTCTACACTTATCAATATCTAGGAATAATTGTCCCATGTGAACATGTCTTACTGAAAACTGTGGCTTTGATTGAGTGAGGAAAGCTTTCCTACCAGTTCAATTCTTAATCATTGTTTTCAAGAATTTCATTAATATTTTAATTTCCTATGTTTTAGAGGTGTTTCAAGATCAACACGAACACATTTAAATACAAAGTACTCCCAAGACAGTTTCACAGAACTGACCCACGCTTAATGCACGAGGTGTCAGTTTGATAAAGAACCTGCAGCGTTTCAAATTTCTGTCTTAATCCGTAATCAGACCAATGTTATATGCATTATATTATTGTAGTACAACTTCTGATAATCCTTTGTAATACATATCTCATTCACAGAGAAAACCTTGTTTTCTGTGATTTTCTTTTTTCAGGAAGAATAATTTATGCTTAAAGCAACTCAGGATTGAGGAGATGCAAGTTAAAAAAGAAAAAAAATACCTCTGTGAAAGTCAAGTTCCAACATCATCTGCTCTTGAAGTGCTTTGAGACTACAGAAGTTAAGCAGTGCTGGCAATCAGAGTCTGTGCTGAAAGTGAGTACATCAACACTATGAATAAAGCAGAGTGCTGAAGGAAAGGGTAGAAGAAACTGCAGGCCCTAAAGAAAGAGTTAATGGAAGTTTCTGTTGCATTGCACTTGTACAACTGAACCACAGACCTGATATATATATTTGAATAGAAGTAAAGTTGTATACGCTCATTATAAAAGAACAATATTTCAAGTGCGGTATTATAACTCCATGTATCTCTTGTGAGAGGGAATTGTGACCACTCTAGGAAATGGTTTATGATTGCCTTCCATTAGGATGGCTGCTTAAAGTTGCTAATTACTTTCAGGAAATCCATTTAGATTTCTTGTTAAGAAAAACCAAGCACAATTCTACAACTGAAATTAAACAGTAAGAGTAGAATCCTTTTTAATACCTGCTCATTCAAAGAGAAAAGCAAATCAACACAAATGTTTTCAGTCAGAAAAAAATATATCCTATTCTAAAGTACTTTATCAAAAAATCCCTCTGACATATGACATACAAGGCAAGAAGCAGCGCTATTCCATAATCCAGTCCAGCTTGAGAAAGGTGATTCTCTGGGCAAGGAATTGCATAGTTATGCCTGAGACACAGCAGGCCAATGTGTAGCCTTCCTGTCCAGAACCACACAGGAGGGGTTGAAGATCACTCCTGCCATCCTTCCCCCCAGTGGCCTTTTGTGTCTCACCTCCCTTAACAGAGAGTTCTCTTGAACAACCAGGGATGTTCTTACAGACTATTCAAAGGGGAAAAAGTCCCTTTATATATGAGTCCTAAGTGTGAGTCTCAGAACTAATCCACATTAGTGTATAAAATGCTAGGTATTATTTACAAGTAACATGCAATGAAATAGAGTTGGTAGTCAGACCATTAAATACTTTGGAATATTTTCAATATTTGTAATTCATTTGCTGCAGTTGTTTCGGTTTTCTTTCTCCCTGTCATTGAAAAATAAAATTTGAAAAAAATTCTTTTAGTGTCTGAAAAATACCCCATTTTATGATTCATTTACCATTTCTGCAGACCTGAAATCCTAGGGGGTTTCATGAAAGCTATTTTCAGTAACTCAGACACAGTGGCAAAATGTAAATTTTGTGTGTTATATTTAAAATTATACTGATATACTAAAAAAACCAAAAAAAGACAAGAGAATTACTGTGATAGAGACAGCCTTCTGTAGCTGTGTCTGGTTTTTGCAATTCTAAGACTGTGTGTCATTCTTAGATCTACTGATGTGCATTTGAATACTTCAGGAGGAACGCTATGTTAGCTCAGTTTCAAACGTTTTCCTGAATGTGTTCTTTCCCTGCCCCCCACTCTGACATTACTTGGAACAGTATTAAACTGTGTAAAATATAAATGATCTTGTGTTTTATTTATAGAAATGTTATCCTAATCCACATAAAGAAGAGAGAAAAACAAGTCCCATTATTTCAGGTGAAAACTTTGTGCTAGAATACCAGAAAACATAAAATACAGTGCATCCATAACAAAGAGGAAATACAGAACAAACAAGCAAACAAAATAATAAAGAAGTGAAATACTAAGTAAGGCATATAGAAGAAAAATTGAGATGAAACTGGTTTGGTTGATTCCTGATGTGCCACCCTGAAAGCTGAAAGAAATAGGGTAATGAAGGGAGACTTGTGGTAATCTCAGAGGTAATTTCTTGAAAAGAGGCAAAATCTAAGAGAAGAAATTGCTTAAAAATGCAGCATGAACCAACTGATACCGTAAAAATAGATGTGTCAATCACGACCTGTCAGAAGAGAACAGGGTTTAAGAATACAATTCCTTAACAAACAATACCAAAAGAAAACCAAGGGAGTACACAAAAGGGAGACTGCTTCCAAACTAGAGTATCTGTTTGGGGGATCACAAAATTAGAAAATAGAAATGGAAGACACCTCAAGATGCAGTCTAAGCCATTTCTCCATCAAAAAATATGATCCAGTAAATCAAAATTTTTCCTCAGAGATGGGTTTTTAATCTCCTCTTAAAACTGTCTGAGAATCCCAAGGTCTGAGAAAAGCTGTCTTGGAAAATAGACAAGAATTCTATGCCATTTACAGCACACTCTGCTTAATAATATCCGAATCAATTACAAAAGCTATTACCAGAGTTAAGGCTTAAATTTGAGAAGCACTAAGGGAAACATACCAATGTGCTTTTCAAAATACCTTTTCGTTGTCTAGTTTATTTTAATTTTTTTTTCTTTAATCCTTTTATGTCAAATAAAATTAAATTGTAAGTACATATTTTTTTTCTTAGAAGCAGCACAGCACAAATAATGTTTCTAATAAAGATATTAGCAAATATGCTTTTCTTTTTTGTTAATATATTTTTAAAATTTATTTAAAAAAATATATTGGCATACTGGAATTTCACTCAATAATTATTATCTTTAGTATGAGACCACTTAAATGCCTCTAGTTTATTTGGGATGTTATTGACTTACCAGACACTCCTTTTCTATTTTTACATTATTTATCACTGTTGAGGTGGTTGTTCATCAAAAAAGGGGTGTATATATATATATATATATATATATAAATATATATATATATATATATATATAACGACCATTATCTGAATGTTATATTTCTTTATGCTTATTTGCAGACTGCCAGAATATTTTCTGATACTAAGGTTGTATTTTGATATAAAAATGGCAACTTCAAATAATAGGCACATTAGATTACTTGCGGTTATAACATATCTCTTGAACTATTTAAATTGTGGGTTCAACTTGAAAGCATCCTTCTTTGTGTCCTGTGTCGTGAGATTTATCATCTCACTTTCTAGCACTTCAATTTTTGTTTTTGTAAACAAACCTACAAATTTGAAAATGCCACAGTTTGAGTACTACCTGATTGAAGCACAGATAAAAAGAGTTACTACTTGTTTTCAGTAGAAACAATGCATTTTCCCCAATTAATCCAAATATCAGCTCGTTTTCCCAACAAATTAGTTCTAAGCCTCAAACAAACCAATTTAAATGAAGAATTTTTCAAGTCAAAATCTCTCAGACGTCTGACTCTAACACTGACCTTAAATTTTGTTGCTTATTTCTGATTTCAAACTTACACCTCAGTGTTCTGAAAAAAACCGAAGGACAAAAGGATTATTAGTCAGAAGGTGCCTTGGAGATGCATTTGCTTGCAATTTACTGATGCCACCCTGCTTTATCATTACAGGAATTTAATAACTGAATTATTATTATTCTTGTTAGACCAATACTGGGGCATTTGGTCGCCTGCTTTTAGATGTAGGCACTAAGCAGCCAATTCCTCACCCCCATCATCAAATCATGAATTTGTGGAGAAATTTAGAACTTTCTTGAATTCAATGGAGGACAGGTTAATAATGAATGTTTGGGTTTTATACAAGTAAAGAATTTCACAGAATATGAAAACTGGATTATGGCTTTTGCAAATGAAAAAATCAAGTTAAAAAACAATAGAGCCTTAAATAAAGGAAAATAGAAAATGAATTATGAGAAAAGGACAGAGATATAATAAATAATAGCAGTTGGGTGACAAACTAGAAGACTAATGAAAAAAACCCAGGAAGTGAAAGAAGCAAAAGAACTGGAAATTTACAAGCCAATGATTAGGCACTACCGATGAACAGGTGAGTGTACCTGGGGGAAAGCTGACAAAAAACTCCACAATCATCTGCTGCACACACCTCAAAATCTTTGCTGGAGGAAGGTGTCCTGTTACTTATGAGACACGTATTTTTATTAATATAATTGAAATAGCAAGGCCTAAAGGAGGAACTGCCCTGCTGATGTGCACGTTGCTTCTGCTGCCTTGCCGGTGTTTTTCCCAACGTGGAATGCTGGGGAGCAGGCTCTGCAAAGTGCTCCCAGCATGGAAGTTTAGCAGAAAATCCTGCACTCCAGTGCAGATATTAATGTTACAAAATGCCCCCTTCATCATTTCACTGCTGAGCCAAGTAATAAAATTTCACCTTTCTGCTGATTGGATCAATGCTACAGATCAGCTCTGGAGAAAATAGGCTGCGTGGCAGGAGAAGGAATCAGTCTCTGTGACATCTGAAGCTTTTCCCCTTGCTCTCCAGTGCAATACTAGCGTAGGGTGAGAACACTGAAGGCCCTAAGGACAACATGGAGAGGGATGGGAAGGATAAATCCTCTTCATAGATCCTCTTCCCAGGACACAGAGCAGCCATCTGGCCAGTTGCTGCGCTAGTCTTTATTTAGAGAGGCTATATGCACCTCAGGCTCTGAATAACCATGAGGATTTACTGATTACAGGACATTTTCTGATACTAAATACTGTACTTAGGGTGACATAGCAATTAATAACAAACACAACTGAGAATATGGATTCAGTTGGGCATGGGAAGCCATGGTTTTCAAATCACTTGTTGATTTTGTAATAGCTGACTTGAAAGTCCAGCTGTGATATGCAGCTATTGAGCATTATAGTCATTTGAAACCTATTTGAATACACTGAACATGAAAAGTAAATGCTAATGAGTTTTTTTTCTCATCAATGCATTTTGTTGTCCTGTATACTGGCAGCCTTCACAAGGATTGCTGTGGTATGCCTTTCAGAATAGTAAATAATGTTTTATTTGCTATGTGGGTCAGAGAGAAAGAGCCCTATGAATAAAAAGATTGTGCTTGGCACAGAAGGGTGTGTAAGCATTGTGGTATCTCCACTGAAATGTGAAAAATAAAATGATACAATATTATTGGGGAAATAATTGAATGTGGCAGAAAGAATTATCTCCAGTTTCAAAATTATTTACTTTCAGGTTTCTGAAAGACTGCATTACTGTAGGAACCAAAAAGAAACTTGACCAAATTGCCTTGTCTTTCAGATAACCATAGGAAGCAAAATCCAGCCATGGCTGGAATGATCAAGTCTGACTACATATACATAGGAAAAAAATAACGTTTTTGGTGGGATTTTTAAGTAGCTTTGGGTGATTGGTTTGATTAGAGGTGGTAATTTCAACAACCTTAGACAGCTCTCTGAACACAGTAGCATAGTTACTGACTCCTCCTGGAAATCCTGGCATTGGAGCCAGAAAGAGAATAGCTGTGGGTGATGAGGTGTAACAAAGGAAAACTTTATCTTCTTTCCCCACCCTTCTCTCCTCACTCATGTAGGTAGGCTGATTCCAGTGACTGATCTCTGTTCACACCACTGCAGCCAGGGCTGGATCCAGTGTGCATTTTGAATAAGAGAAGACATTGCACGCTCCCCAGCAAAGTGCTGCCTTTACTTTTAAGTTGATGGAAAATAATCAGCAATGAGATCTGAGAACAGTTTCATTTTAGCGTTAACTAAATAATGAAAAATTGTTCTTTACTCAATGGCATGATGTTCCTGTAAATTTCTAGTGAAATGAGAATGAGAGCCTAGTAGGTAATCACTGAGTTTATGACTGCTTTTAAGATATTAGTGACAAGTCCTTTATTTCTACAAAAATCTGTTAAAATGTTTCCTCAATGTATTTTTGAATATTTGAAAAAGGCAGGAGTAGTTATTCTTTACCATTATTTCAAATGTATTGTTCAGTACATACAATTTTCATCTTATATCTGTGGAAATAGAATGCAATCTTATATAAACTGCCTTCTGCTATTTTTTTTTGTTTGGTGAAAGAGATATGTTTTCAGTTTTTGAGGCTAAATTGGGAAATAAAACCAGCATTTTCCTTCATATATTAGCCTTATATTTATTTTCACTATTAGTAACATGTAGTTCATACATATACTCTATTTTCTTTTGGCATTATACTTTAAAATAGAGATACCATGATTGAGAATAATGTAAAAAATACTTTGGTAGGGGTTTCATTGAAAGAGATAAAGTTGGTAATAATAATCAGATTTTTTTGTAAGCCAGCTCTCTTTATAGAATCCTAAGTTTTCCACAGCTTTGTTTTGAACTGTGAACTTTCATTCTCAACTTTCAAACTTCAAGTTAGACCTCACACCTTCCAGCAGCATAGATAGCTTTGAAGTTTGCCATAGGCTGAGTTGGGCTGTAATGGAGTTCTTTTTTTTCATGGCAGCCTGTATGGTGCTGTGTTTTGAATTTGTGACTGAAGCAGGGTTGATAACAGACCAATTTTTGAGCTGGTGGTAGGAAGTGCTTGCACAGCATCAAGGCCTGTACTTTTTCCATCTTTACCTCTCTGAAAGCTATCCTGCTTTGCACAGATGCATATTGAAAACAGAGAGAAGGAAACATAATGATGAAAAAAATATACCACTCCCCAAAGCTCAAAGGAAATACTCTAAACCTTTCAAAATTCAAGACTACCATTTCTCTGAGTTAGGCAAATTGAGACCTGAGTAAGTCTTGCATAAACCACAGACAAATAAATGTCGGAACAAAGCTGTGAAATGTTCCATCACAGTTATTCTCATTTTTAAAATGGGATAAAGTCACGAAAACTTGGGTTTCATCCATACAAGTTTTGATAGTACTACTTTTTTTTTTTCCAGAGTATTTTTATCTTATTAATTAGTTTAACTTTAGATTTTGGTTTTTTTTTAAAGTAAGTGCAATTTGCAATATTCAAAAAGGGTAATGATTCACACTTCCAATAAGATGCTAGTGAGAAACTCAGGCAAAGGAAGGAAAAAAAATCCCAATGTTAGACATTGTCTTGTAAGGATGGTATGCATTGAATTTACTAGATTTCAATTAAACCTTTGTGGATATTATTTCTGGTTTTGCCTTTTAATTCTATTCCCTTGGTGATACATTTTAGAGTAGGTAGATATGCATACTCACATTGCATTAGAATAAGCTCATAACCTGCCTTCCAAAATATATACTCTACTGAATTTTTCAGATGGTATGCACAATTTTTAATTTTTGTAAAGTCTAGGAAAACTATTAGTAGATCCAAATGTGCCTTGGTATTCAATAAATTTAAATCTCATGAAAATTCAGGCCTGCACTACAGTGAATGCCATTTCTGTATACAGAGAACATTCTTGGCCAGATACAGAGCAAAGATCCAGGTCGTCTAATTTAGCTGCTTCATGCATAAATCATAGGTGGTTGGCTCTGGCACACTCATAAGTATCCAATTTAAGATCTCCCCATGCAGTTCAAGATTGGATGGATCTAAAACCATCGTGGCCATATTGGCCAGACATGAGCTATTTCTTTGTAGTTACAAAGCTCTTAACACAAGAGTCCAAGATAGAGCACTTTGCCTTTCATTGTAACTTCTTTTATCAGAAGATAAAGGAATCATCTTGCTCATCAACTTCCAGCAAGAGGATCCACAGATTAATGCAAAGAAAGCCAATGATCCTCTGGAAGGACCTATTGCCTTATTTTACGATTTTTTTTTTTTT
>VZRL01003667.1:3869272-4057928 GCA_013397895.1 Origma solitaria | reverse complement strand
TTTTTTTTTTTTTGAGGGAGAGATTTGATTCCACTTTCCTGCCTGTAATACTTTACACTCATCTTTAGTCCTTATTGAATTTTGTCTTATTGATTTAAGTCTTTTTCTCTGGTCTATCAAGAACATCATGAACTCTAATCCTATCCTCCAAGGTGCTTCCAAATATTCACATCAGATTTTATAGTGAAACACTTTATTGCATAATGAAAAGCATTAGTGGAGATATTGACCACTATCTTCTCCAATACAGACCACTGTAAAACTCCCCTAATACAATCTGAGATTAAGTTATGTATCAGGAAAGTCAGTGTCAAAAATTAGTTAGTCCTAATAAATTCAGTGGTCATTTGACTGTATGTCACCTTGTTACTCTTTTCAATCAAACTCTGATTTTTCAAAATTGATTCATCAATTTTGCTTATAGTAACTCTTTAATCCAAGTAACTTCACAGAAAATAATATGTTCAAGTAATTTTTCCATCAGGCATTTATTTCTGGAAATTGCAACTGGATGTGTTAATTATTTCACTATTTTTAAGATTTAGAAGCGACCTAAACTATCAGGACAGCTACCCATATTCAGACTTGTGTCTTAGGCATGTACTGTACCCTTTGTTTGCCTGCATTAATTTTCACTGCTTTGAGACAGATAGGGTAAGTTTATTTCCAAGTATTTGAAACTGTAACCTACAGAATTTCTCTCACAGAAACAGCCTTCGCTGACACATCTCTAGCCTGTTACTTGGCAACCTTGACACATTAGGTATTAGCTGCCATCGATGTCACTTTCTCACCTTAATAAAAAAAGAAAAAAGAAAAGAAGAAGAAGAAGAAGAAGAAGAAGAAGAAGAAGAAGAAGAAGAAATAGAAGAAGAAGAAGAAGTAGAACGACTGAAGGTTTAAACAGACAAACCAAAGCTGGGGTGTCTCTTTCCAACCCAATGAAACATTTTCTATTTTGACAGCTCATTCTGTTGAAGTCTATACTATTAAAAATTATTCAAAACAGAGACTATATCTGATATTAAGTCTGTAAATTGAGAACTATCCACCAGCAGACCTAATAGAGCTTTATATTTCATATTGCTATTAATGTCCATTAACAACTTTTACTGTTTGTCTATTTCTGTACCTTCTTTTTCTTTGGGAGGACAAAAGAAAAAGAGAAATCTCCAAAGGCTGTTTCTATCATATTGGTTTGAAGAGTAGACCATATATTCAAATAAGTATCATAGCATCTAGGAGACAGGACTATAACATTTATGCAATAAAGCTGAATTCTTGATGTGGATAATGAGTATTTTGTGTATACAGAAGGGCCAGAAAGATACTGAAATATTGTATTCATTTAAATGAGCAAATATAGGGGTTATGGTGTCTTTGATCTGTCCAAGGATGAATCAAATACCAGTAGTCTTTTTAAGTGCTATGTAAGTCTTTCTGAAAGATTCAGTCTCACATTAGAATCTCTAAACCATTAGAGAGAGTAAATCTTCACTTAAACCTAATAATCAGATGAAGAACATCTGATTGAAGATGACATCTGGAGACGAATAAACAGCTTTAGTTTAACAAAAAAGATTTGCTTATTACAATCATAAACAAAATAAATTATGAACACTTCTTACATTTATTTGATAAGAACACTTCATTTTTGTTATAGCTTCCAATCTTGTCACAAAAGACTTCCTATACCTATTTGATTGAAACTCACAAAATATATATGACACCTTCTCTTCCTTATCACTCACTTTTGCTGACTTTCAATAAAAACAGATGAATGAAACTGTGCAGGTTGTACACAGGTCAGGACCTTTAGTTCAATCTCAGTTTTGCTGTTTAAATAGTTGGTGTAGCTAGAATGGCTATAAACTTATATGGTGAGACAAATGGTATTACCATTTTATACCTAACAACTCCAACACATGCTAAAGATCCAATTTATGTCATCTATTGCCAGGCAATTTACAGCTTCTTCTGTTCAATCTAAAGACCTTGAAGGTAGGCTTTATTTATTTTTTTTTTTCTGGTACTAAGTCATTAGGAAACCTGTCATTCAAACTTCAAGAGCTGGACTGTAGGAAAGTATTTCATAATTTGAACCTTCATGTTTGATTTTTGTTATCCTATCAAGGCACTAATGACGTCTTGACTTGGTATGTATCACACGTGCCCAGATGAAGATGGTGGGATAGAGAGAGCCTGTGATTATTGCTGCTTTCCTCACCTCCTCCCTGATGCAGCTGCAGGACCTGCTGTAGCTGAGACAATTCCACTGGCATTTAAGGCAGTTCTATAAATGTCCCTGAATCTTGTAATTGAATTGCGATATGGCGATTTTTCCTGAGATGAGAAGTACAAGAGCAGAAGGTAGCATATAAAAGGTATAGGAAACTGATATAATGCAAATTTTCAACTAAGAGTGGTACAGTGTGCAGAAAAAAAAATACAGATGTGAAGCTTAGAAGAAATATAATGAGAGAAGAAAATGCGAGAACACTGAAACAATCAAAATGAGAGCTTTCAGCTACTAAATCTATCCAATTGGACCCATAAGAGGACACTGCCAGGGAGAGTGAGAACAAAGTTGCATAATTTGTGCATAGTCAAAGAAGAAATGAAAATCTGGATACAGGGGAAGTGATTAAACAGAAAGACCAAGTGCTAGCACAAGTACAAAGCTTTTCACAGGAAGAAGTCAAGACCAATGAGGAGTGTTGTGTTCGAATGATACAAAAAGTTTTTCTGTCTATGGCAAAGATCCTCAGTCTGCCAGGATCTGTCCTTTTACTTTGTTATCTGCTGAGCCAAATAAGAAAACAGATTTACTTTTATCTAACACCCATTGTATCATTGAAAAAGTAGATGCAAAATCTACCACTATCAAAGCTTTGGTGAATGAAGAAATGCTTGATACAGTAATGTCGGCAGCGTTGAGGAATGGCCTAATACTGCTTTTGTATGTGATACGGAAGCATAAAGCAATGCTGAAGGAGGAAATGGCTACTGGAATAATTGTGAGGTATCAAAACCAAGGATAGGTATCTACGGATTTAATGAAGGACTGACTGAACAGCATTTGGACCAGGAACCCGGGTGTGATGCTAAGAAAAAGAAGAATAATTGCCCTAGATGAATTCAGAGGTCATTTAATGCCAGCTGTGAAGAATACAGCCAAGAAAATGAATATTGATCTTGCAGTTATATCAAGAGGAATGACATCAAAACTCTCTATGTAGGTGTGAACATGCCCTTTAAAGATCAGTTAAAATTGTCATGCTCAGAATGACTATTTGCAGGAGACATGCTCCACTTTCTACAGGAAAAGTATGGAGTAGTGAAAAACTACCCTGTCATTTCAAGGGGCCATCAGATCAGATAAATCCAGGACTTATAGCTAATGTTTTAAAGAAATAATGTATTGTAGATTCCATGGATGGAGCACACATTGATATGACTCTAAAGAAGAATCTGAAAATAGTGAAGACACACTTAAAGTGAAGAATAGATTGAATATAGTGAAGAGAAACACAGTAAGGTTGGAATGTACACAGAATTAATATTAGTATAGCATATGAGAAGAGAACAGATTAACTTCAGGCAAACTGTTAGTGAATATATTTTTATGTTAATTTTAGCTTTGAAATAGGAACATTTCTGTGTATAAACATCTTTGAGGGCCAGTTTCAAGTTATACATTAAGACACTGATTGTTTACCTCACCAAATATTTCCACCATTTTTCTTTCACCAAATGCAATACATGTATTTAGAGATCATTCTCTCAATTCTGAACTCCATGATCATCATCATTCAACCTGGAATTCAAGAGCAACAGTGATGTACAACTGGAGTTACTCTGCATGAGAACAAAGCACTGGACAGAGATACCAGATGTAAAGTACATGGTGGAAAGATTTTGGATAGGATAAATTGTAAAAGGTGAGTGTTATAGAGGCAATGTATTCTCCCCATCTTTTCAGATACCTTAATTAGGATTTTTGTTTTCTTTTCAGAACATTAACAACGTTCTGTTTTTTTTTCCTTTGTCCTAAGGAACAGGGAGAGTCTGACGGCTTTGCCAACCTCAGCCCAGAAGTACAGATCTGACACCACTAAGCCTCAATAAAGAGAATCTGTCTGTTCCTGCAGCACTGAACTGCAGGTTTTGCCGTGGTTCAGTCACATCCTGTTATAGTCCCATAGGCTACCTACTCAAAAAGCAGGATAAGCCATTCATTAATCAATCCCCAAGTTTAGGGCTTGTGCTCATATGAGTGAACAGCTTTTAATTCATTTTTTTGTAGATAAGAACTAAGGGTCTGGAATGCAAGCTTAATTACAGGCTGGGTTAAAGAGCTGCAGGAGCTGATAAGATAGTTTTAGTCCTTATTCTTGTAATGATCAAAGTACTCCATCCGACCACTGGTATTTATTTGTACACAATATTAATACTAATTCCATTGTGAGAGGTTAAAAGTCAATATATTCTAAATTATTTTTAACACTTTTGATATGTGTTATTTTGTGGACTGAAATTTCTTTTTAGAAGAACTGAATGATGAAAATATTTTACCCTTACAAATGCTATTTCCTAAAGAGACCTTAACTAGCTTCAATATGAATCAAAATAATAATTTTTAAAACTCTAGTTTGCCATAAAATTTTCTTTAACCAGATGAATGACAGCTATGATATTCTTTGCACAGACCTCTTTTTTTTTTTTTTTAAATAAAAACGTTTACGGGCAAATAAAATTAATCCATGTTCTTCCAAAGCACACCATCTGTTGAAGTTTTACTCTAACATGATAGAAATAGTTCACTGCAATACCTGGTTTTATTGGAAAGATTTATCTTCCCTCCAGGCAAAATAATTCATGAGTGGACTAGGATATGCTTTTGCTTTCTGGCAAAAAATGGTCACAGTAATCGTTTGATCTGAAAAGCTTTGAATTTAGGTTCATGCTCTAGAACTTCGGATATTTTACAGTGATTCACTCATCTCTTTTGAAGTTCAAACTAAAATAGTCATCTTCTTTCAATTTTTCAATAACTCTTGCTTGTAATAGAGTCCCTGAGAGGACTAATACTATGTATATTTTTGTTCTCATTTAACCATTTTCAAACCAATTTTTTTTTAAAGTCATGACCATGACAAGAAAAGGAAAACCTTGTTTTTGTTATGGATCTGATCCAACTCTCAGGAAAGTATTTTTCAGGTAATATTAAATGGATTAGTTACTATACAGTGCAATTAATGCAGCAGTTCCGTGAATGCAACAGGTGAGGGAAGACAAGGGATTCCAGCTTTTGGGACAGATACATTTCAGTGTAAAGCTTTGATATTATCAGTTGGTAAAAATCAATTATTACATGCTAACTAGCGTGGCATTTCAAATAACAAACTCTTCAGAAAACTAGTTAACAGAAACACTCACCATGGAAAACCTTATTGTTTCCTGCTTCAAAAGTCTAGACTGGGATGGCAACAAGGTAATCTGGAGAAAGAGAACATAGGGAGATTATGAAAAAGGTCTTCAATATAACAAGATTTTTGGCATGAAGAGGGTGGATTGAGACAAAAATCTTCTCCTCTGTGAAGATCACACTTACCAGATTCAGAGAGAGATTCATAAAATTCCTAGTCAATAGGAGCCAGGGTAAAAATAGAAAAAGATGTCTCTTTTTTAACAGATTTTTGCTACAGCATGCTCTGGATTTAACAAGTTTAGAGGGTCTTAGGGAAACTGCAGAAAAGATTGAAAGGATAAACTGTGGGTTGCTAAACCGACCTACCATACTTGAGCTGAGAAAATCTTTCACCTGAAAATAGATTGATCTTCAAAGGATATTACAGGGCATGGTTATATAAGTTTGTCCTGTTCCTAGTCTTCCTGTCTACACATTTGCTTTGGTTCACTGATGGAAAAATAATGCTATAAGATTGACTCTTTGTCTCAGCCAGTGAAATCATTCATATATTCTTGAAGCCTATCAAAACTATTCACTTTGAAGGACTGTGGATCATGTGGATCAAATGCTGTGGTGGCAAAAAGAAGTACAGATCCTGCAATGAATGGGCATCCTGAGGTTGGTGCTCAAATATACACCTAGGTATTCTCATCAAACTCTTTATGAAATAGTAAAACTACTCTTAAGCTAGACAGAGTTGTGTGTAAGGATTCCTTGTGATGTGATAAGGACTATGAAATGGCCCTAGCTGTTTACTGGAATATGAACTATGACTAGACCAACAAGAAATCAGAACCATCATCACTTCTGGCATATGTGTCCCTATGCAATCACTATGCTCTGGCATATTTGCCAATTATTTCAAGAAACACCTGGTTTCTGTGGTACCTGACAATACTTATCACAGCTGAAAATAAGGAATAAGAAGATAGTCATAAAGCAAAGGAGCAGCCTTCTGGGTTGTGGAAAGCACCAGACTTCTACTATGCCTATAGTGAACTGAATGAAAGGACAGAAATTTTCTTTTCCAAAGACTTATCCTTCCTGCCCAGTCCTACAGATTCATGAAAGCACACTGGCAGCTGGAATAATGTCACTTAAACCCTAAGATTAGTTTCATACTTAAAGATGTACTGAAGTGCTTTTCTGGACATGGGCCAAATGCTCAGCATCTTCCAAGATCAAGTTCATATTTATGAGTGCTTCATAAGTGAAGAAAATCATAAAATTGAATGGTTTTGTTCCCATAAAAAGGGAAACATAAAGCACTCAATACAAAGTAACCATGTGTTAAGTACTCATAGAACATTTTTTCCTTTCTAAATTAAGCAAAAATTTCATGTGGGTGGGGCATTTCCTGGCAGATGATGTTGAGACGAGAGTCATGAGTTTTAATTGCCACTTAAATCTAGGGCATTTCATTGAACAAACAGGTGGAGCATATCCACTTTGAATATATGCAAACAGCTTGCCTTATCATAGAGAGGAGAATGAGTTTTCTGATTGATTAGTTCCTTTTTATTCCGTACAGGTTGAGGCCAATTGCAGTAACTGCGGATTTTCTGTATTGAATGTTAACACACTTTGCATAGAAAACTAATTCAAAGGAAACACTTAGAGTTTCAAAATCTGTACTAACATGAAAGAAAAAACAACCAAGCAAGCATATTCCATTTATAACCCCTGGAAATGGGAATTATTAATTGAATTATGTGGCTGAAAAGGAAAATAATCTATTTAAATCTGACAATTCTCACTAGCTCTGAACAAGCAGCTCTTTCTAGGCTGACACTTAGTAGGAGATAAGATTTAGCTAGGAAGCAGATATTAAAGCACATTAAAGTAGTTACCAAGCTACATTCTGTAATCTGGAAAACAACTCAGTGGCTTATATTTTTGTTTTCAACTTAGAGAGAAAGGGAAAATGCATTTGTGAGATGTGTTCCATTTTATTCTAATAATAAGAGGTTAGCATTTCAGAAAGCTTTCTTTCTTCTGAATCACCTTCCAAGGCAAAGGTAGCTCATATAAACACCTCTCAGAGACAACACATTAATTCGTTATATTTTCAGAGGTTTAGATGAGGTGGTAGTAGATTACATGTAACTTATCTCCCTATTTAGATGTGTAATGGAAAGGCTGTAGAACACTTCAGAGCTAAGTACCTGTACAGTGAATCTAAGTCTTCATCCTTTTAGAATTAGTTTATACTTCTGATGTTCAGTAATTGAAGTCCCTGATTCCAGTATCAGTGTGTTAATATATCAAAAGATGTAATCTGACTCTCAAGTGACTGGCTTGGTGTTGTACTTTGTGACATTACTTTATTCACATGAACCAGATCCAAATTTGCAGATTAGCCTGCAAAGGACTGTGTCTGGTCTTTATTTATTTTTTTATAACTACGGTAAAAGAAATAAGCAAGTTTTTTTACTACTGTCTACAATTTCATTTTTTCTGCATATCTTTTTATATTTTCTGTATTTCTCCAAGAATAATTTTGGAGTTAAAATGGGAGGATGAAATAGCTCTTTGTATTACACTAGACTATTCAAGAGATGCTATTTTTTGAGAGGAAAGTAACGTGACCTTCAGGTCATTTTGGGTGGTTAAATCTGCTCTGGGTTATTTTGAAAGCAATCTTAACCATAAGAACTGATGTGTGAACTAATGTCTAAACCACAGAAGGAAGGAAATAATTATTTAGGAGAAGCAGCAGGGCTGTGTTTAAAAGCAAGCCAAAGTGTAGTAGAAAACTAGAGTACTGCAACCAGAGGGTGAAGGCAAGAGCATGGTTAACCAGATAGATGGGCAGCTAAATGGGGAACCACAGCAATGAGCAGTATTTTAGAAAGGTGGTCACAGTGATAGTCTAGAATTACCAGTAGAAAACACATTCTTATTTAGTACTGTGTCTCTTATATGAGCTTCAAAATTACCTTTCTTCCATTATATACCCTCCCTAAAGAGTTATTAAAATAGTTTTGTGATAGATTTTAATAGGATTTTTTTCTCAGTAAGACCTTTTTCTTCAGAGCCTGTTTTTGAAGGTGACTGTGGCAGTTTTCAGTGAGAACAGATAAAAACAGATCAAGAGGAGCTACTCTTAGGACACAGTGAATAAAGCATTAAAAAAAAAAAGAAAGAGTTAAGCAAATCTGGATATTAATTTTATACAGAAAGAAAGTTAAAATATTAGAAAAATTTTGACCAGTTTCAAGCTTGGAAATCTATCTTAAAATTTTCACTTTAAAGCATCTGCACTCATTAAAGTAGTGGTTAATTTTTCACTAAGAAAATAAACATTGAGATCTTTAAAGCTATTACTGCTCCTAGGGACATAAATCTCTTCTCCAGGAAAGTGAATATTTATTCTGTTATTTATTGAAAAATAAAAAAGTCATTTGGGCCTTTGCTTTTAAGTCATTAATTTTAGCTTAAAATTGTGAAATTGTAAAAGATTATATAGGTTATTAGTCTGAATGCACAACACAAGAAACAATTTGAAATGAGTAAAAATAGGGCATGATTAAAACCCGCTATTGCTGAAGGCCAGTAATGGTATTTTAAATAATGAGCTTTATTGAAGCTCACATATTGGTGTTATGATGATTTTGCTGATACCATATTTAAAGAATGGTTTCCACAGAATTCTACCTTAGTGTAGAAAGCCTATTTGATGAAAGCAATTTTTTGGTGTCTAAAACTCATCTCTTTCAAAGAACATCACTTCCATAAAGAGCAGATGAATTCTCTCATGTCTTCACACTAATGGACTATGCCTGATATAAGTCAGTCCTTCCACAACTTAAAAGGAAGTGGTGAAAATAATTGGAGAGAGAAGGTAACAATGGAAATGTGAGATAGAATAATCCAATTCTACAAAAAGTATTTCAGCTCACAGTTAAAGTTTTATACATCATTCTTCTTTTAAAAGACTTGGCCTAAAGTTTTAGCTCATGTAGCTATCTAAATATTACATGTTTCATCTAAGAAACTGTTTGTCTAGAACATGGTGAAAAACATAACACTTCCTCTACAGTTTCCAGTGGGATGAAATGGTCTGACTAATCTGTTGAGATGATTAGAAATGGCTTTTTAAAATTTTATTTACATTGAATATCTAACAAGATTTCAAAGTTGATGACTTGATCAAATATTTGTCTCTGGATGTGTTCAAGGCCAGGCTGGAGGTAGCTCAGAACAACCTGGTCTAGTGAAAGGTGTCCCTGCCCATGGAGGGCAGCAGGAACTAGACGACCTTAAAGGTCAGTGTCAATCCAGACCATTCAATTATTCGATGTGTTATTTCAAGTCAATCTCACCACAGTTTTCACCCCTTGCACTTTAAAATCTTACCTTTATCACATATTTTTAGAGAGGCTGTAATCAGCTCTGGAATGCAAAGTGAAGGTGACAGACCTGTATCCAGGAAAATCTCTTCCTTTTTACTGGCTCACACAGGTGACTTCTTTCTCTCAAAGTTGCGCCTGGGCCTAAATGATACTCGACGGCAACTTGCATATTCTCTATGTATGCATCACAGAATAAAACTAGTTCTGAATTTGTCTCAGTGCTTAGTATTTAAGTTCTTTTCATCAAGAATAGCTGTTTTTTTCTGCTATGAACTCTTCTGGTGGTGGGCCTTTTCATGGTTTTTTTTAACTTTATTTTATTACTGGCAGCATAGAAGTCTTGTAACAGGCAAAATATGAGTTGACCACAACCTTCCTTTAATGCTATAGTAGCTTAAGGTTTTAGTCTCTAGCTGGTTTCAAGCATCTATCTCTTTCTGTTGCATTAATATGTAATACTTTCATCCAAAATTTATCCTTCTTTAAAGCTTGCCCTTATAGTTCTCTTTACAAGAACGCTAGATACTTGCAGGTCTACTTACCTTTTCTTAGTTTCTTTTATTGGACACTTCTCAGAGTGGCTTATCTCTATTGACTATATAGGAATTAGCTTGAGAAAACACACTTGACTTTTTGATGGTTAACCTTTCCTAACCTTTCTTTCTGGAAAGTTTAACCTTTTTTTTTTTTTCTCATTTCCTTTCCTGTTTATCTCTCTTTTTCCAATTATCTATGCACTATTTTCTTTACAAGCTCTCTCTACTACACTGTTCTAGATAATTGATTGTCTTGAAAGCGATTGAGGAGCTTTGTTTCCTGATGTTTTCCTGCCAGATATTTGGCATGTGTTACCTTTTGCTTTTGCAGCACTGCATTTAGTCTGTCTAAAGAAATATAGCCAACTGCTAGCAGACAAAGAGCGGTAAGATTCTCGAGAATGCTTTTTCTTGCAATGATATCGCCATGGAGTTCAATGAATATTACTTTTAATGATAAAGTATTTTGAGCGGAGGTTGTATTATATCATTCCTCTAAAGTATTTGCCTCAATTTTATATACGAGGAACTCTTAAAAAAATCTAGGTTTTCAATAATGAAAGTCTGCTAAGAGATTCAGATGATAATATTTGTTAAGGAATAAAATAGAAACATATTTGAACCATACCAATATTAATATATATATATCTAAATGTTGATTTAATGACATTTTCATGTGCTTGTTTAGTTATAGCACTAGGAATTTTTAGGCAAATAAAGTAATTTTTACCCTATTATTTTTATTATTTTTACTGTTTTAATATCGAGCATCTGCTTCTGATTATGCTTGTTATTACTGTTACTATAAACATATAGTTCACAAATCATGTTAAGAAAAAGACAAAATAACTATGATATAATTAAAAATCTGTCAAAACAAGAATGAAAGTCATTAAACTTGATGTCTCATTTCTGAGGCTCTGTAAAACAATTTTCTTTTACTGTTTTGTAATTGTCAGCTTCATGTTTCTTTTTAGATTACAATAAAGTGATTATGGAAATTGTACTGCTTATAAATATAACAAATATTATCTATATTCTCAGTGGACTGCAGCATCACCTGTTTGTAGGGTTGTTTGTTGTGATATGTAAGAATGAAAATACAATCCTTATGCAATTAAAAAGCAATTATTTTCTGTGGAATTTCATTTAAAATGTTTTTGCTTGGACTACATTTTTAGAAGATTTCAGTAAAATTAATTCAGTCATTGTAAGGTAAAGAAAGCTTTAATGCTGCTAAGAAATTCAAGGAATTTCTCCGAGCATAGAATCATTTTGTTATAAGAAAGATATCAGGTGCTTGATAGGATTTGGTCAGGAATATCTTACATGGTATAGATGAAAGGAAATGGTAAGATAGAAGGGAAAATTGCAGCTGAGGTAGTGGATATTAATTCAGCTGGGAGACTGATGGATCCATGAGGAGGGCAAGCATAAAGACTGAGAAGTTCCACAGACACTGATAGAGAATGAAGAATTGTGCCCAAATAAACAAGAGCATGGGCTAAACAGCCTGGGGAAACCCTGGCATGGATTATTTTGCTTATATGTTGCATAAAAAGGGAAAATAGAAAAGTGTTTTGATGAGAAATAGGGAGGAAGAAGAAATTTGTCTGAACAAGGAAGGAGGAATCTGGCAGATAAACACTAGTAAGGAAAGGTGATCAAGCAAGAAGGTGAAGAAGGTGAGAGAATTAATAGGAACTGGATAAATTATATATGAAATGAGTAGCCTGAAGAAATGAATACTGCAATACACACTCATATTAGGAAAGATTATAATAAATAAGATGTAGAATAGTAAGGGGGTTTAGTGTCATTTCTGTCAGAGTACTAAAGCAAAGTAAAATACTTCTCATTTGGAAAAAAAAGAACAAATTGCTCTGTACTGGAAGTGTCATCAGGTAAGTAGAGTGAGATTGGGATGAGGGTGGGGCAAAAGAGTAAGATTGCAGGGTGCAAAGAGAGTGCTGTGTTTGGTCAAAGCATTCATCAGAGTTAGTGTTCTTGAAACACTGCAATTAGAGAATGATAGCCATCAGGAAACATGTATAGGCAATATATGTTTATAAGACAAATTTTGATAATACATAGTGAGGTAGGAGGTGATCAAGATGGAGAAAAAAAACCCCACACAAATAAAACCCTCTAAACAAATAAAACTCCCCAAACAATCTGTCTAGAAAACTACTGCTCTGTGTATAGAGTATACTCAAATCTTGATTTTGATTTTCTATCAAGCATTCTAGTAGCATGACACCATCTCATCGTTCACCAAAGAATTCCAGAACTTCCTAACTTTGAAAAAATGTTCTGAAAGCACTTCTCATATTATGTTAAAATGTTTTTATATGAGCAGCATTTAAAGCAGATATATTCCTCTAATACTAATGGTAGCAGAATTGACTAGGCTTTGTTCTGTTATCTAGGAAGGAGTAATCTTCTGATGGAGCACTCATAATTCAAAGCTTTAGTCCTGTGAACAGCTCTTCTGAGATTTTCCTAGTTTAAAGACTGAGGGGTCCTACTGCCTCCTACAATTGTTAAAGAGCATAAGATATATAGCCAGAGATCACCTTCCTAACAGTCAGCACCAGCCTAAGCCTCTAATAGAGCTATTCTGAAGCAGCAACTTCAGAAACAGTTGGATCGGCATGGCTCCTTGGGGAATCATGCAGACTTCTGGATGCCCAAAAGAAAAATTGCCATTGATACTAGCTGGCAGTGCTTAGCAGAGCTAAGCTGTGAAACAGTTCAGCTGTACTCAGCCACAGTAATACAGTCAGACTGGCTGACTTTGGCAATTCTTCTAACTAGGTTAGTTTTGCCTCTTGAAAGCAGAAATTAATTTTTATATTGAAATAAGTTAAATGTAAATAACTTAATATTAAACATTCAGTTCTCGTAATGCATAACTTTTTGTTTTGTTGTTTTGAGTTTTTTTCCTGAGGAAGCTGTAATCCATTTTAAGGAGGAGAAATAAGTTTCTCTAGTGCCATTTTCTTATCTATGTCCGCATTTCCTTTTCTCAGTGGTATTAGATTTAAAAAAAAAAAAAAAAAAAAGTGAACAGCAAAACCCATCCTTCATCCAGAAAGAAAAAACCAGCATTTCTCAATGTTCCAAGTGGTCAGAAAAAATCAGGCTGGTATCCTTCATTCTTCTCAGCAGTCAAAATTGATCTAAATCCCAGAAAATATGTGATCTCATATCGATCTCTAGACCTTGAATTGAACCAAAACTCAGAAATCTCCAGTCCTAACCTGAAATTCTAAGACCACATGCACTTTTGTCTTGATTTGCTTTGAGGTTTTCTTGCTTATATATCCAGAGAAATAAGTCACTGTTTTGCCTTTGAGTGTTTAAACAGAATAGTAAGAGAATTCAAAAATAATCTTTCCAACATTAGGTGAGAAAATGAGTAAAATGTCCCTCTTAGCATTAGGCCAGAGAAATGCTACCTGCCTAAGGAGCCCTGTGAGCAGCCCCAGCCTGGGCTGTCAGTCCAGGGTCAAAGTGGGGACCAGCACCTCACAGGTGCATGTGGGGCTTCAGGGAGGGGTTTCCTCGTGTCAAAGACAATTAGTAAATAAGACAAACAGTTTCATTGTGGGGAAGGACCAAAACAATTAAAAAAAAAGACAAAAGAATATGGTAAAAATAATTTCAGTATGTCTTCTATAAAAACATGAAGCAAAAGAAAAAGCACAGAGTTTCTATCATATTGCAGAATATCTGTTCTCATATTTATATTATACTTTTTAATAATTATATCTCTTTTGAGAAGGAGCCTAGAAACCTTAATGGCACTGTAAGTGCCATTCTCACAAAAGTGAGAAATAAAGGCAGTTAGGGTAGAGACTTCTCATAATGCTGCACCTTTATTTTCTGCATAGTTGGGGCATAATTAAAGTCAGCAAAGTACAGACAATCCCACAGCTGTCTTTAAACTGAATACTACAAATTATTTTCCAAAAATTCTCTATTCTTAACCTCTTCTGATTAATCAAATTGCCTTTTGGGTTCACTTATTTGAAAATGCCCTGAGTTATTCTGTACCTGTAAGTGTTTTTAACACCCTTACTAATCTGCAGAGGATCTAAGAATGATAAACAAAAAAGAAAAAGAAGACTTCTCTTGGAAACTCTAGGACTTATTTCTTTAACCAAGGGCGAAACACACCATGAAAACAAACACTGCAATAGTCAAATTCTGCATTAGTCACCTATGTTATCAGGAACATGACTGGTTTCTATCACAAAGCCACTGATTTGACATGGTACCACCACTAGTGTCCATAATTGCAGAGAATGACCCGATTGTTTTCCCTTCAAAGGGGTTTGGGACTGAAATAAGAGTGATACACACTGGACATAGATTAGTTTTCCAAGTTGTATGGATGATTACCAATCTATAAACTTTAAAAGAAACTTCATAATTTTCAGCAAATCAGGAAGCTGCAGCTACATATAAAGATAATATTATTCGTATTCTTATTACTATTACTTTAAATATCAGAAGTACCAAAAGAAAATTATCTGTAATTTCTTGGCCTGTTAAAATCACCAAAGTCTCTGCTTGCCAACACAACTTCAGTTCCTACCAGCTGATTTAACTGTTTGACATATTGGTAGGGAGGCAGATGCAGCGTTTGATCAGCCTCAAAACCAAGTTTTAGAAATCTGTGCTACTGAACTAATAAAAACACTGGTTTAGTGGTTTTGAACAGAAGTTACAAGTAGGCTGAGGACTTTAATGTACCCCCACTAATGAATACGTTTTTCAGATTATAGTATTTTCTAAATAGATACTTAAGAAAGTCAATAAGAAGGCAGGCTTTTATGATTTCTTTTGGCCAAGAGACTGCTTCTTAATCATGCTCTTGACTTGAAATATTTTGGCTTGTATTCGTTAAAGTTCTCAAGTAAGATAAAAATCTAAAACTTTCATAATCGACACTTGACAGAAAGAGAAATAAATATGGAAGTGCACCAAAATGAGCAGATGGGAGAAATTCATGCCATAATTCCCCCTCTCCTGGGTTCACTTGCAGCTATTTTGCTTTTATCTCCTTCCTGAGATTTTACTGAGAGTGGAATGCATTTAGTTTCTTCATTCTAGAAGTTGCAAACGTTTATTTATTTACATTAAAGTAAAAATCTTAAAAAAAAAAAAGCTGATTTGGGAGTGATGTTTCAGGAGAATCCAGGAGGTTATTCTGTTTTGCACCAAAAATATCCAAACAAACCACAACAGCAACTCCAGCCACCCAAGTGTGCCCATTTCTTCAGATCTGCAAGAAAAGCTGAGCAACATGTATGATACACTTGTCAGATTTCATTTAGACTGGTCATAAAATGAATATTTCTGAAAAGTACTGCATTTGTTCCACTTTTATACAGAGCAAATAATTTCCATTTTGCACAGTTATAACCTGTCAGAGTGATCTTATAGATCAATACAGAGCCTTATGCTAAAGTACAAGCAAGCTTCATCTTTTGAAAGGTTTGACACAGAGAACAGATGCTCTTAGCATCTGAGAGTTAATAAATTAAGACTTATTTTTAAAGGGAGCAGTTACAGGCACATTGAGCTCCACCGTTGATTTCAATGTCATTGCATTTTTACAGCTGAAATGTTATAGTCTGCATTCTCAGTTAACACTGCCAGAGAGAAGCTGAAGGCAATTTCAGATATGCCCTGCCAAAGCTCCTCTGAGTTTGGTTACTTGACGCTACAGGAGAGAACTTGCACATACATTGGTTCCATCAGTTCTTGCTCAGCCATTGCATGAATTAGTTCTTTTCCTCTCTAGGCAAACAACTTGTCTGTTATTCTGATTTAAAGTGGATATCTGCAAATAGAAGGACCTGATCTAAAGGGAAGTTATAAAATCTATTCAGTACAAAACCTATCAAATTCTTAAGCACCCACATTTCAGCATGTCTCCCCTTTTTGCTGTTTTTCATTAAACCAGCATAAACACTTTCTTATGATAGACAGAGAGAAGATTGTGAAAAAAGAGCCTGAAATTCTTAGTTATGACAGCATGGAGGTTGCACACTGTTCCATGTCCACTGTTTTTCAAGTTTATCAGAATAATCTCAATGGTTACTTATTCCCCACCATATCTTTTAGTAAATTATTCTCTTTCCATCCATCCTTAGATTACTTACTCCTTAGGACAGCCAAAAGCCTTTGAGCTCCTCCTTCTGCAGTGTTTAATCTATGAGCTGTTGCTGACACCACTGAAATGTGCTGTAGCAGACATTTTCAGATGAGTTATTCACACAACATTACATTATGCACTAAATGCAATCCCGTCCACAAAAAGAAAATATATGCTTTCTTTAAGGAAGAATTCAGAAATCAATTTCAAGCTTTCTTATGAATTTTAGGGGTTGGGAAATAAGAAAGAGGTGTTTTTCTGATATAGTTATTAAATATTTTATACATATACCTGATTGAAATCTTGGTGATTATAGCAATTACAATATTGGAGCTAAGCAGGCAAAAAAATACATACCTTTTTCTTACCCCTCAGTGGTCTCATTTCATGTTCTGGCATGTGTCTTTGTGAAGTGTCAAAATCTCAGCTTGCTGCATGCAGGCTGATGGTAGTTTCTACATCTTCAGTCATGTCAAATGTAGAGAAAAAGGAGGAGACAGTTTGAAAATGTCAGCCGAGTCATAAGATTAGAACTACAACAAGACTCTGCAAAGACACAGGCTTTTTAAATTTCAGCCGAAATCATAAAAGTTATCACAGTACCTTAGGAAAAAGGACTTTACTTTGGGTTATCCACACATAGACATTTTTAAGAGTCAGAAGGGCATTTCTTTGTCAGAGTTGAGGTTACTACATTCAAACAGATTCTGTCTCAAGGAACATCACTAGGGAAGGACATGTCTAACAGACAGTAGCACATTGTAAGGACTCGGAACAAAGGAAAAGCACTGTGATATGATTACTAATCCCTACTATTGAAATACATTTTTATGCATATGTATAATGACCAAGATCAAGATTGCTGGCAGTGGTTTAGATCATCTCAACATTTTTCTGACAGAAAGACACCTAAAGCAAGCAGATGACTGAGGTGAAGAGTGAGGTGGCTCCTATTCATTTTAGTTAGACTCATTCCAACATTGTGATACATCCTTTTGGGGACTTCATAAAAACAGCAGCTACAAGACTGAACTGCAGTATCTGTAATTTCCAACAAATTTGGCCTGTTCATATTTTACTTCTGAAGGTGAAGGAAATATTGCTTTAATCATCATCATTCTCTCCTATGGTTTTCTGTTTCTTATTAGTTTATAAATCCCTCAATATGGATCTCCTAAAGACTGAGCAGACAAGTCTCCTGTTTGCCATCAAAACTATAGATTTTCCTTACAGAATGTTTCTTCTTTTCCCACTATACTTTCAAGACTTCATCACTATGGGAAACCTATAGGTGTGTTATTTAAGCTTCTTTATGCTTAGTTCTCCTCTTTCTTTCTCCCCTTTATTCAGCTTCACCTGCCTAATCTTCATTGTCTTTCCAAAACACTCCTTACTGCTCACTCTCTCGATTATAAATATCCCAATATCAATATGGTTGGATTGATCAATGTGTATCTGCATCCCTCAGCACGTCATCAGAGTGGCCATCTTTGGGAACATGCATTAGGAGCTGCTCTAAGGTCAATAAGCAGTAGAGGCTTCTGAGCATTCTCCACCTCAGATTAGAATCAATTTCTTGACTAAATAAATACACAGCCAAACTGCAGCTGACAGACAGAAGCAGTAAAATGCGAGAGTGAAGGTCAACACTCTGGAGAAAATCTTTTACATGGTGATCAGACAGAGCCCATCAGGAAATAACCAGCTATGACAGATAAGGTGGCCTTAGAAGGCACATTGCCAACGAGCAATCCCTGTGTTGGAGTTTCACCTGCCAGGAGGAGAAAATCAAAGTGGGGTCTCTGCATCATTTTTCTAATTGGAACAGGCATTTGTGAGGAAGATGCAAAAAACTTGTCCTGTTTGAAATCTAAGGGGTAAACAATGAATATTTGTTAACCACAAAACTTGTTTGGAAAACTGGAGTAAAATGTCCTGGAATAATTATTAACAATAATATAAAAGTATGCAGAAAAGTCGAATTTGTAAACAGTGAAATGTAAAACTTGAAATAAACCTGTAACTGGCAATAGAATTGCATTTTACTTCATAGACACCAACGATTAGCATATTTAGAGACAATATCTGAGTCCAATAGTTTATCTACTTTCAAACATAGTTTCTTTCCACCTTAGAAAATTATTTTATTTAATAGGCTGGATTTTATTTAATTTCAGTGGCAATTCTACAAACCTTATAATATGCTTCCTTCAGGTGGAACAGGAAGACTGCCTTCTGAGAATTCTGCCAGAAAAGCACTTACTTTTTCTGACACATTAAGAATCAAGGAGTTCCCAGCTCTTGCTTCTGTGGGAACCAGAATAAAAACTTCATCACTGTGGAACACAATTTTTCAACAAAGCAACACATGAAGTCTACAAAAAAAATTAAATAGATCATAACTTTTATGATCACAGAAACTTTATTAAAAACAGCTAGTCAAAAGAATAAACACAAATTTGTATTGTTAAACAGTGTAGAGGAACAGAGAGTAAAATTTCTAGCTACAATTGCTAAATCAAAAAAGTATGTTTAACAGAAGAGTCCATTCTATTTTTTTCTCTGCCTTCTGTTCTTAGTTAATTAAGATTTTAGGCATTATAAAACTTATGGGAAAATTATTTAAAAATCAGTAATATATTTGGATTATATTTATATATAAACATATATATCAGCAACAGGTTGATAGACCCCTAAGGTTTAATTCTAGGAAAACATTCTGCCACAGGAGACAGCCCTCCATGAACATGTCCAAGATGAGGAGTAAATCTTTTTTTGTAAAAAGTAATGTAATATAGATTTCATTATTTATCATCTAGGTCTTATAAATGCCACCGCAAAAACTTTTCTTTCTCACTGTGCCTAATTTTGTTTTCTTTCTGATTTTACTTATATGAGGGTGTTCGCATTTCTTAATATCCTTAATCTTTTTTAATATCCTTTTGAAATTTACCTCACTGTCTCTTGCATGACTTTCTAATGATTTTTCAAATTACCAGTCCCTTCCAAGTCCATTAGTCCATACATCAGGTTACTTATTTGAGTTCATATTAATGACTATTTAACAATTTTGCCACTTCAAACCTATCTCTTTTAAAATTTATTCTTTTCACACAGAAGAACTTCAGCTTCCTTGCAAAGGATCTATTTTACAGCTATAAGAATCAGGTGGGAAATGATCCTGAGGAATTAAAGTTTTTGAAAACAAACTTTCATACAAGCAATGTGTTAGAATTACAGTGTAGGAAAGATTCTACTGCTCACCTTTGGATCTCACACAGATCGACCATATCTCATAAATCATAAGAATATTTTTCATGGTAGTTTTCATTGTGATTATTTCCAAATGCAGGTCACAGCTGATTCAGAAGGAAGGACATGATCTGATCATTTAATCATTCTGTGGAAGGGAAGACTAATTGCATCCCTTTGGACAGTGCTCCAGTCTCTGCTTCAGAGTTATTATTTATAGAGACACTATAGACACTAGTCAAACTAAAATGTTTCTCCCTAGTCAATAAAAATAAAAATGTTTAGAATCAAACCAGAATTGTCTTTGTTTCTCTTTGACTGCTCCTTCTCTGGAGATCTTTTTCTAAAATTACCCTCCAATAGAATGAAGTTTCTCAGAAGCATCTTCTGTTTTCACCCTGAAAGAATTCAAAAAGCTTTCTCTTGGAAACCCTGACATCAGACATTATGATATAAAAAACAGTTTCATTTCCCCCCCAAAATTGTTTAACTCCTTTGGCAGAGTTTTTTTGTTTATTCTTCCAACCCATCCTCATCTTGTCCATGGCTTTGCCCGATCTTCCAAATCATCCTAAGCACTTTTCTATCCTGGCTCTTTGTAAATCACTTACTTAGCTGGAACAGTCTGTATCCTGGCTAATCCTTCTAAGATTCTTATCCAAACATATTAATCATAATAATAATATAGCATCCAGCCTTGCTCCTTTCTGTTTCTTTATTTACCAGAAAGACAAACAAAGGACTAAGACCCTTCTCTTCCCAGAATCTTTTGCTAGGAGTCATTTGTTCTGAACATCTTGAATTCTTTATAGTTGCATGTTATAAGTGAAACATGACTAGTCTTCAGGCCCTTTTCTCATGCTTTTTGCTAGGCCTAGTTTTTAAGGCTGTGCAGAGGTTGTTCTGTTTGACAATGCCAGGTCTAAACGGCTTAAAAGAGCCAAGCACCAAGTCACATATAAATATAGGACTTTGTCATTTCAATCCTCAGCATTGTGGGCCTCTGGAAATGGGCAGCTCTCTCTGAGAAAGCCATTGGCAACGCTGATATTTGTGTTACTGAAATGGAAGAGGCAGGAAAGGTAGTTAACCTGGATTGCTAATCATAGCCATCAGCCCTGACTAGAGTCAGTCTGTAGGAAACATCATTCTTGATTGCCAGGGGGTGAGTGATTCTGTGTCGAGCCTGAAGACATGTATTGCCCAGAAAGCAGCTGCTTTATGCCTTTTCTTAAAGTGGTGGTGCTGCTTTTGCTGCTTAGTCTCACTTCTGTCTTAGGTGATCAGATATTTGGCTGTGAAGGATGTCCTGAATGTCAAGACCTTTTATCTTCATTTATGAATTGAATGTCTAATGAGTCTCTCTCTTGCTTCTTTTTAGTCCCCATGAGTCTGGCAATCTGGGCTACACATTCTTCAGTCTTCCTCAAACTGAGGAACAGGATGGCTTACATTTAAGGAAACTTCAGCATGATCCTGTCATGAGGTTTTTTGCTAAAATGCAAAAACTTAAAGTTTGGCAAGATGCTGAAGTTACAAGACCAAGCTTCTTTTATAGAATTTGGAGTCACTTCCTATAGTGTGTGTTAATTATGCTTCAAGAACACTTTGACAATTCAGATTCTGGATATAGTTGAGTATGGACATGATCTGCTGCTGTTTTTCAAGAGAATCAGACAACCATATTCTGCCTTTTCAATCAGCTATCTCAAGGCAAGAACATTTCTAGCTGAGCATATAGACCTCTGTTATTGTTCATAAGGAAGTTTCCTTTGTATTTCCTCCCCTTCATAAACGTAGACATTCCATAGTATCTCTTGCATCTAAAAGAGCTTAAGAGGAGGCAGGACCTGGGGTTTCTTCCTTCCCTAAATTTATATCTCTAAATTACTCTCCTAATGAGCTTTGACTTGGGAAAGGCAGTATCTAGAACTACATTTGGAAAAACAAATTCATTAAAACTTACAGATAAATCCGCAAAATAAAAGGAAACAATATTCCAGTACTCCTCCCAAAATATAGTTGGAATAAATTAGTCAAATAGTCTTCTGTTTATAGTCATTCCATGATCGTAAGAAGGGAGGAAAAAAAAAACCCCAAGGTAAAATATAATAGGATTGTGTTATCTGAAGGAAATTATATGCTTAGTTACATTGATCTGTTATTATGCAAACATTTAGGAAAACATGTTTCTGAAATATAAGGAATAGATGCCAGGTATGGTAATGCAGATTTGGTATTTTGCAGCATGATAAATTTGCTTAACAGACCTAGGCACGGATAACAGATGTTGCTGTGCACTGTCCTTGATTTATATGATGGGAAAATTCCCTAAGCAAGGCACATATGTATCATGTCCTGTGGGGGAGAAAACGCCCCTGCAGCTTGCTTCAGATAAGGACGAAATCAGATTTAAAATGAAATTTGCATTTTTGCTTCTTCATTTCTTATTTTTATTGTTACGTATTTGCCAGCAACACTGATATTATGAGGTCTTGATATTTATTAGAAAAGTGTACCTAAATATATATTGGAATGTTTTAGTGGTATTGCACTGTTCTACTTTATTTTTGATTATATTAAAGGCAACTAATTTTCACAAAAGCTGTATTTACATATCCTCACTATTGAAAGTGACTCGTAAGTTTCCTCTTCCCTTCATTGTTTTCATTATTATCTATTAGTTAGTGGAATACATAATGTCTATCAAAATTTTAACCTTCTTAATACTTACATTGATATAAAAATATGACAGTGAAAATAGATTACAGATAATTAGTACAGCCACATTATCTTTAGGTGGTTTTTCAGGCCCACACCTGGTTCAGATTGTCATTCTCCATTGAGGAGCTCAGAAAAAGAAACCTGGTATTTAATGTAACTCTTTTTGAGCCTGTATATAATTCAATTGGCAATCAAGACACTACAGATAGAAAATCATAGAATATCTCAAGCTGAAAGGTACCCATAAGGACTGTAGAGTACAACTCCTTGGTTCTCACAGGATTACCTAAAGAATAAACAATAAGATATCATTGTGATCAACAAAATTTCATATTAAGTAGGAGAAAACGAAATTGCATTCTATATTGAAAATAAAGGAAGTATTCTGCCTCAAATTTTCCAGGTTCTCTTACCTTAACTCACCACCAGGCACAGTGAAAAAGGCAGTTTGCAGCTCACACACTCAATTCCAGCACGCAGGTACAACACACAAGGCAGTAATAACTTGATAGCCCTTTATGTACTTTTTACATCCCTTTCTGATTATCTAGAGTATTTTCAGAGGACATACCTAAATATTTCAGAAGCAATTCTTCTTCAGAATTTCTGTACTTATTTTCAGTCATAACATCAAATATATTTTCTTTTCCTCTTATTCTTTAGGGATATTGTAGTGATAGAATACTTTGAAAGGCAGTTTATTCTTAAAATTCTTTACGTAGATGAAGTGAAGGGCTTCTTGTTAGACTGTGCTACTGAACTACAAAGTTTATTACACATATATTCTGTCTTTCTTCCACTCTGAAATATATCCATACCAATTAATTGCCTGGAGTTGACTGGTGAGGACTTCATCACATCATTAATTATGGATATCTTATGGATATATATCCCATGGCAAGCATAGCTACACTCTGCTATTATATTGGTGAAAAATTTCCCACCTACATCACAGAGTCCGGCTTTTCAGACTTGAAGAATATTCCTCATTCCAGTGAAGGCATTTAGGTCACAGCAGGTGTCCACAGCATCATTAGTCCTCCTGAGTGAAATGGCTCTTGGATAAAATTAAAACAAAACACTTTATAGTCACTACTGATGTTTTTACATAACAGCAGAAGCCTGTAAAAGAATTTCAGTATACCATAGCACAAGAGTCAGGGTTCAGGTAAAATAACATACAGAAAAATAAGTAATCTAAATAGCATTTTCATTCTTAAAAACTTTTAGAATCTGGGAAAGGGAGTGTTGTTTTGCTGGAATTGACCGCAGAAAATTTTTGTCATGTTATCCTTTTACTTGGATTTATAATCCAGCTGGACAAGACTTAACACACTTTGAAGACAGTTCATTTTAGTTTGGAGCCCTTGCAAGTCATCCCGGGCTGAGAAAACTTGAACAAGTGTGACCAGAGCTTGTTCTCAGAGCTGAATGTAAAGCAAACACAATTTCAGCTTCAGCTGCACTATCCATCCCATGAAACAATCAACGGCAAGGTGAAATATTGAATTAGAATTCAAGTCCACTTCCAGAGTCTCTTTCCTTGAGCATCAATCTCCAACTCTTTGAAGCTATACATAAGCCCCAGCACAGGCTAGAAGCAGTGAACCTGTTTTGGTGGCTTATGACAAATTGAACAGCTTGGATATGATTTCAGAATGGGAATTTCTTTTTATAACTATTCCTTACTTCTTTTTCACATCTACTGTGGCACCACAGTGTGAACCTTTGCATATGAAATCACATAATTCCAGTAAACCTACAATTTTTTACACAATCTTTATGCTCAATACTTATTTTAGTTTTGGTAACTAACATTGGTTTTATTGATTTCTAGGACTGGAAAGTTATTAGTTGTTTTTTGTTTGTTTTGTGCTCTTTTTACCCCCACAGGCCCACTGGGAACACTGTATTTTACCATCTACATTCTGTTCCATGTACTGGTATAGCTTATGGCTTTCTATGGAGAATTATTTTCTGCACTTAAGGGAAGAGATAGGTCAGATTCACTTTAGTGAAACAAGAGCTTAGAAAAAGACATTTTGTAGGGTCAGAAAAGAAAACACTGTAATCAGCATACTACTGCTGCTGCTGTACATCGGACCTCTGCCAAACTTGTAGCATCCAACTGAAAACTCTGCATCCTAAAATATTTATTCTCCACACTGATGTTTTTTCAGTTTAACTGTTGGAATTTTCATTTCTTTTACCAGAGGTGTGAGAAAAGTGATATTTAATGCTTTAACGTGTAACGCATTCTAAGTTACACTTTGAAAATGTAAAGCTAGCTAGACTCAAATTGCCCTTATTTATGAGCTAACCCATATGAGTAAACTTTATTCAGAATTGTTCGAACTGTGGTCATTAGAAAGCCAGCATCAGAGGCATGGAGATCAGAAATAGAACCATGCATATGTACCTACAATGTTAGCCTAATACAAGTGAGTAACTTTTAATCATGGAATCAGAGAATTGTAGAAACAGAAAATGGTTTGGTTTGGAAGGGACCTCTAAGATCACCTAGTTCAAACTCTGCTGCTGTGGACAGGGACACCTTCCATCGGGCCAGGTTGCTCAGAGCTCCGCCCAGCTTGGCTTTAAACACTCCCAGTGATGGGGCACCTACTCTGGGCAACCTGCTCCAGTCTCATCACTCTCACACTAAAGAATTTCTTTTCTAACGTGTAATCTCAACCTATCATCTTTCAGCTTGAAGCCATTCACCCTTGGCCTGTCACTACATGCTCTTGTAAAAAGTCTCTCCCCATCTTTCTTGTAGGCTCCCTTCAGGCATTGGGAGGTCACAGCTAGGCCATCCCTAAACCTTCTTTTTTGCAGGAGGAACAAAACAAATTCTCTTAGCCTTTCCTTTAAATAGACATAAAGTCCAGGATTCCCATGGTTTAAGCTCCATGCAGAAATGCTCTTCCCTGCTGATGACTGGCTGCTCTATTAGCAGAAGCTATGCTACTGCAGAAAGCACTTAAAAATGCAGACTAAGGCATTGCTGTACCCTTTACTGCAACTGAAACACTCCTCAGAGTGAGACGTGTCCCTGCAGCTGCTGTAATAAATCATCTATTCAAATGGATGGACCATCAGGATATGTTAGCTATATTTGCATTTATCAGCATCAAAGATTTTTTCATTAAGTTATGTTCATAGTACCAATGCTAAATTACAATTTTCATCTCCTATTATGTAGACTTAGCTTTGCATCAGCATTTAAAATTCTTAAAAGTGGAAGAAGGTATTTAAATTGTCATCAGCATAAATAAATCTATCATCCAACAGGAAGCCTACAGTAAGGGTGAAGTATGACATAATTATTTCAAGAAAACACTTCAAAAAAATCAACATACATTCTTATCTGAAGATTATTCCTGTCTTGACAAAAAAACTTACCTGCTTGGATGAAACTTTGGAACCTTTCTGGATAAGATAAATCTTCAATATGATTTAATCTAAAACCTACTCTTTACTATAAAAGCTCTCAGAAGGCTGTCAAAATTTACAGCTCACAGAAATAGGACATAGCAGGACTTCTATTAACATATCCAGCAGAGAGCAAATTGAGTGACCCAAACACCATCACAGGGGCAGACCAAAAAATGCTTTCTGGTTCTCTGTATTTTGATAGGGGAAAAAATAATAAAATGTTCTGTATCTCTCTTGGTCATCTTCGTCTTTCCTGAGGAAAAAGGTATCTATCAGTGACAACTGACTGCATTTATACTTCCTTGGAGGGAAGGAAGAAGAGAGTTAGTGACACCACTGTCATTCCATCCTAATCTCCAGCTTCATGTTAATCGGCCTTTCCGTGGTACAGTAGTTGCCATGGTAAAGCTTATCTGAAATTCTGTTACCTGAACCCCTTTCTGTTTCTCTTTTCTTTCCCTTTTCTACAAAATGTCAGGATTCTCTGATTTTTGCTTTACCTTTGAAAATGGAAAAAATATCATCAATGAAAAAACTCTCAGTTTTGTTCTAAGTTTTGGGCACATGAAAGGTGTTACACACTGTAACTTCTGGACCCACCCTTTAGTCATGAGATGCAGAACAACATCTCCTGTCACTTAAGTAATTACTTACAGGTAATTTTTCTTCAATGATTTCACCTGTTTTCCACAAATAAGAGAAGATTCGTATAGTGACATGAAAATTGTCGTGTAAAATACCTAACAGGGAGTCTTAGCACAGAACTTAACAGCTATGTGAGTAATATTCAGACTGATAGAAAGAGAATACATTTTATGTATTTCATTTAACTTAATATTCTTCTGTCTACAGCAACGGCTCAAGATGTTTTTGATAATTGAAGCTCTCTGTAAGCCATTCCCATCAGTGACTGTCCTCCCAAATGGTGCATGACTAGCCATCTCCAAGTCTTATTTTAATCTGCAACCATGTTTAAATTATTTAAAGGGAGACATATTCTAGAAGATTAATATCTATTAAAATGCCAAAAAAAAGTAAATATATTCTTTCCTTCCCAGAATTTTTGTAGCCCTGCTTTGGCTGTTTTATAATAGCTTTATATCTTTCTTGTGTTGTGGTGCCCAAACCTGCACTGAATAGTGAAGGTGAGGCCACAGCAGCGCAGAGCAGGGAGGGACAAGGGACAATCGCTTTCCTTGTCCCATTGGCGATGCTGCACACGATACACCCTAGAAATAAGGACTGTATTTTTGTAAGGGAGACCTTGTGAAATTAGCCTGAAGTATAAGCTGAGGAGGCTGTATTTTATAGAGTGCTGCAGAGAATTTAATAAATAAAACTATTGAATTTTGGTCTGCTTAGGAATATCTGTTTTGAATGTGTTGTAGATTAACAGATTTGATGTGAGAGGTGGTAAAAACAACTGTGATACTTTAAAAGATTGTCTTCCACCAACATGTCCATAACGTTACTCTAGTACCAAATTTTAAACAGAGTGGAGTTAATATAAACAGACACTAAAAGTGTTTTGAAGTAGCTTGGACAACTTTGTGTGACAGCAGAATTATAAATATTCTCCCAGCCAAGTGGTGGTCCAAAAACCTCCAAATGAAGGGCCAATTCAAATAAACTGTAGCTAGTTAACGCCTTTAATTGACTCAGGATGTTACGTGGTAGATCAAATTTTTCTGAGATTAAAAGAAATTTACTGATAAATGAAGATGAAAATGAAATTGTTTAATATTTTTATCAAGGAACACCTTTTCTGATTTGTGTGAGAAATTCTCCCCATTTTAAAGCAACTAAGAAGTGTACCCTGACTTTATCCACTCCCTTTGATATGAAAGGCAGGGAAAGGAAAAAAAGTACAAATGCAAAATATGTTTCATAGACAAAACAGTGTGGGATAATTTTCATTGTTTATTATTTTTAATTAGAAATCACTGTTCCCAGTTAATTAACTTTTTAAATTTTTTTTTTTTAATATGTATCCTTTATAAATCTTTATAATTTCCTCTATTCTCCTTGCATTCTTCCTTAATTTTTTTTTTGTTGTTGTTTTATTTCCCCCTTGGCTTACTCATGAAAGTTTGACACGGAAATTAATTTCAATCACCTAAAATGTATGCTGTTCCAGGCATTGTAACAGCATGGAGAGAAATATTGTGCTTGAATTAACATAGGGATAAACTATTAAGCTCAGCAAACTACTTAAAATATGTGATAAAGGTTTTTCCAAGAAGTAAACGAAAATCAAGGAAAATGCTGTTTCATACACCTTAATTTGTCAATTCAGCCAGAAAAATTAAATCACTGATCAAAGTCTCTAGTGCTGTAACATAGGTGGTACAGGTTGCAAGTAGGTATAATTTTACCGCTGAGAAACATTCTTTGAAGAACGTAATCTGAAACATTATGCATAATTCCTTCTTTTCTCTTATTTTCTCTTTCTCCTCTGGTATGTTTCCAATACCTCACTTCATTCTAATCTGCTAGGAAAGCAGAGCTATTCTCTTAAGAGTAGGAAATAGAAACAGGAATAACAAAGAGACTGAGTAGTGGCAGAAGAAAATTAAAATATCAAATTAAGCATTCCAACACAGAGATGTTTGTCATCACCTTAAGTGCTTCTGTTACTTCTGCAAAAGGCGACTAAATCCTCAGAGGACAGATTTGTTTACTACATGTTTCTTCTAGTCCAAAGAAATGACCATGAGTGCAGCCTGTTGGAATTTCAAGTCCAATCTCAAGTCCATACAAAAAATTAAATCTGCACAATCAAACAGATACTTAAATGTTTTTGCAAATATTAATTTATCTATGCAATATATAGAAAAATTAATATACTATAAATTAAACTATATATACCCTTAATACACATATAAAATCATTAATATATTACTGTTGGTAGGGAGAGTTTGGTTTCAAATGAAGTTAAGCACAAGTTCACATGCAATAACAGCACCAATGTGAAACCTGCTGCAGTCTGTTAGTCTGCTCTTTAGGGCTGAATTCTTTTTTTTTATTACACAAACCTATCACTTGAAAGTTAAAAGCCCATGAAGAAATTTTACAGCTTTTTTTTTTTTTTTTTTTTTTTTGTGTGTGTGTATTTTCTTCTTTGAGTTTAGAAGTATTTTTACAACAATTCAGGAAAAATTCTATGGCAGTTAACATTATCTCCTGGACTAAAATTTATGTTATAATTTCTTTTAAACTATAATAGGTACTTACTAAATATGTTGCTCATTGATCTGTCTTGTATTTTCCAAAGCACCTGTTAATAGTAAAAAAGGTAGAAAACAACACATATTCTCAGCCTCCCTCAAGTACTGATTATGAGAGGTTTCTAAGGCTCTCTGGAAGTCTCATCCACATGGTGATGTTTGACAGTCACTGTAGCCCCTATACATTCTGACTGTTATTGCACCCTAAAAATAAAATTCTGCAACTTCACTTTGTGTTATATGAAACAATAATTCTATTTGTTTCAAATTTACTGCTTTTTTCATCTATTTTACCATGCAAAATTGCATTGCTATCTTCCTTATTCATTGACACACTTTTGGGAATAAGACCTAAGTGGGAGAAAAATAGATTAGAAACTTTAAAACAGGACCATGAATGGGTTTTTTCTATTTCTATAAATGTTACATATAGTAAAAACTATATTTGATGATCAAAGATATTGCTTATGTTTATTACCAAGCTCATAGACAGTGCAGCCTAGGATTTTTAGATAATTATTCTTGTCTATAAAAAATTGATTTCTGATAAATATTATATAAGTCAGAGACATTAGGAGAACAATGTTGGAATTTCTAGGAGTTGGAATGTTGGAATTTCTAGGCAAAGAGTATCAACATAATATTACTTGGACAGCTTTCTATAAGTTTTCTATTCAACAAGAATAAACATCATGAAGGGGTATCACCCAAAACTTACATCACTGTAAAAGTGTCATATACATGCAATTGATAAGGACTGGCTAGAGTCATTGCTTAGCACATCCACCTGAACATGTTAAATTAACAGTATTGTGAAATAAGGATTCTGCGTTCCCGTAAGTCTTCAAAGTATTTTTTCCCCAGAGGCAGTACCTGTTAAGGTGAAATCTGAAAATATTTACAAGATGCTAAATAAATTATCATTCAAATGAAAATACTCATTTTCAGCTGGCACTGACAAGTACCCTTGGACTTACATCCTCCCCAACCTTTAAAGACATTTACAATAAAGTTTTGTTGATTGTATTTCCCGTGCAGCATATTTCATATGATTTTGGTCTAATATACAGTTATTTGTTAAAAAAACCAAAGAAATAGTCAGTTTCTGTTTTTATATATGCACATGTATGTGTGTAGCAAATCAAAAGATGATGTAAATACTCATCTGAAGTGTTTTTGCATGAATGAATGAATATATTTGTTGACACACACAAGTATATTTGTCAATTTCTGTGTAAAAACAGGGATGCCTGTGCATATATTATAATGAACTCATATTTTTTAAAGCATTTGCACAGATTTATAACAAGAAATAGAAATATTTCATCATAGGGCAGTTCACCACCACAAATATTCTTTCACAACCTTGCATGAAATACTCTTTTGTCACAGGGAATGGTGTATATTCGTAGTTGAAAATGATGTTTTTTTTAAAGGAATACAACTTCCCATTTGCAATGCATGGAGTAGTCTGAATTCAGGGGAGAGTACCTTCAACATTCCCTCCTTCTCCCTTCAAAATCCCCTTCCCCCCCAATCCAAACAAAACAGAAACCTGTCATAAAATAAGCACTCAGTAAAACCAAATAAAATCAGAGTGAAATGTCTGCCATGGGATGAAAGAGGCGGTGTAACAATAGTTAAAGCATAATGTGTTTAAGCCTGGGGATAAAGTGAAGTGCAGATGTGTCATTCCTTGAATAAAAATAAACTAATAGTTCACTATACAACCACAGCTGCAAGGTTTTTAGAAGCAGGTAAGAACACACCAGTTTTTGTGTGCCATCCAAGGTCTTATATCATTATCTCTGACTGATCCTTCCTTTGGATTAAGAAGCACTTTTACTCACAAGTGCTGTTAAGTATTCCAAATGTAGGCTTTGCTCTTCTAATTAAGAAATATGATTTTTGAAGCTTTTATGTGCTTTTCTTTTTTCTTTTTTTTAAAATTTGCTTGTGTTTTTAACTCACGCAGGGTCTGAAACCACACACAGTGGTATACCTTATGTTCTGTAACATCCCTTCCTGCTTGAAACGTTCATCCTACTCTTGCATAACTGCCCAGAAACCAATATTTTGCATTCTCCCAAACTGTATTATTACCTTTTCAGAAAGCAGTAAGGATGAGGGAAAACATCGTGCCACAAAGAAAGCTACTCTGGTGTTATTCTCATATGTGAAAGCTCAGATACGGTCATGTTACAGCTTTCCTGAGCTATGTGGAACATGTGGATAGAGAAAATAATGTATTTATATGTTTCTCCAGAGCAACTAGCAACTATTACAGCCTTAGAGCATGAAGCCTTTCACTGCTTTTTACCAGCAGTTAAAATCTCCCCACCCCAGCCTTCTAGAGATAAGAAAAACACTACCTTTTCTTAAGTGAACTAAGCCAGAAGAGACTTGCATATAAAATTACCCTCTTGCTAAAAGCAGTTTGAATACGCTTACTGGTTTCTCCTGAGTGAGCACAAAAGGTGTGTCAGAGCTTGCGAGAGACGTAACTGTTCTTTCACTCTCTTCAAACATTCACCATCTTTGACCTCTTCTAGATTAAGAGGTGCTTTTTATTAAGTCTAAAATAACGATCCTCTACTTTGTTATATTTTTTCAATTTAAGTGTTGTTAAACAGGGAAAAGGTCTGCATGTGTATTCAGGTAGAATTCTTTTAGTCTGTGCTTGTATCATTGACACGATCTTATGCTGCTATAATAGGGTGTTAAAAACCATCTTAAATGCATGAATTTGAATAAAGAGAAAAAGTCTAGGATGAGAAAGACACTGTTTAATCATGAAATGCATTCTATTTTCTAGACATGTTTTAGGTTTTTTTACAGAATGAAATATTACAGTAGAAATCTGTTCGGCATTGTGTCATGAGAGGGAGAACAGCAGGTTCCATGAAGAACCTAACAAGGAAAATTTGCAAAAACAAAATAATATGTTAAAGCAAAATGTTTTTTTCTGCTCTTTTCAGAGTGATACTTATTTTAAATAATTTTATTCTTGTTGTGACATTAGCTATAGAAATGAAACAAATGTGACTGTCTGTTAATCAGAAAGAGCTGGAAGCTTGATTTTAATGCTCATAACAAATGATGTTAGATAAAGCTGAAAATCTCTATGATCCAGCAATAGTATTATACAACATTCAAGTGTTATATGCACACTTTAAAAAGGCAGAAAACTGTAATTTATCAGACTACTTTCACTATTAAAATGCAAATTATGCATTGACAACATATTTGACAGCTCCTATTGTTTCTATTTTGGAAAGAAATTATAATGTTTCTGCTGCTGAGGTGGAGCTTTTCCAAATCAGTGTCTATGATTTTCCTTAAGAATTGAGCTAAGTAAAGCATAGTAGCAGCCCATCTAATGATAAGCTCACATTGTAATTTGCAATTCAGGTTTGATCTTCATTTTTGAATATACAGTGTTATGAATTTTACATGAAAATTACACCACCACAAACAGAATATGTAAAGTGAAAAATGTACCCCTTGGCTGCCCTATTCCAGACCCTCTTGATAGTTTAGAAAGCAATCACAAAGACATTCTCCTATTCACCCACCTCATGTAGAATTGCATTCACCTTGTCTGCTACTGACAATTTATTCTCTTTTGCCTCAAGGGAACTCGAGCACCTTGATTCCTAGATAGACACCAAACCTCATTCAGAGGTAGAAGAAAAAAATGATGAGTTTCTCCTATTTATTATTTTTTTTCTCCTCCCTGACTCCTTTTCTTTTGCTTGGCTATACACAGCTTCTTTAGCACTGAAGTCATCAAACTAAAGAGTATTTTCTGATCTACAAGACATGAAACATATTGCTGAGGCAGATTTATAATTTCTACTTGGTTTAGGAAATTAATCTGCAAAGAAAAAAAGAGTGCTCTGAAGACCCACTTATTATCACTGGACTATATCCCAATATATAAGGAAGTACAAGACTTCAAAATGTTTTTTACTTTTCCAATAAATTTTATCTGCAAAAGTTCTAATAGCAACAAGAACTCAACTCAGTTTTTTCTTCCACTATTTCTTAGCTCCTATAACTACACTCTGCCAGTCATTTCACATAAAGATTGTTCCATGAAACAACTGAAATTTTCTGACTTCCACCATTCAACTAAACTATTCTGTATAACCACGAAAAGGGGTAATTTATGCCAAATATTTGCAAGTCAGTGAACTTATATAGGTGACAATCTTTAAGAGTACATCAAACAAAAATGAAAAAAACTAAAAGAATGCAGTGTATGAATTTATACTAAGGTTACTATTTTCAGTCTAAGTGGTGTTCAGTCTTTATCCATCTAGAATGAACTAGGTTGGACTGGCTACTGTTTCTTTAGTTTCGCTTTGGGCATTTGGGTTGTTGTGTTTGTGTTTTATCAGCAGTGAAATTACATTCTTGCCTGAGATTTTGAGATTTACAAAATGCTCCTTTTTTCTGAGTGTTCCCATCACTGATGTCAGGTACTGCTATCGACTGCTTCTGTGTAATGGGTTTAATCTGTAGGAAGAGAAGTGGCAAGAGCACAGAACAAGCAAAGCACTCAAAACTGCAAAGGACATGTTGGAAATGGGATTACCAAAATAGCATTTGATAAAAGACTTTCTAAATAGCATGACAAAGGATACAAATGTAAGAGCAACCCAAGGAAATAAAAGTGCAAACTCTTAATCCTTCATTAGAAAACCAGCCCAGACATCTCAATTTCAGCTGCCTGATAAATGTCCTAGAAATTACGTTCGCCAAGGAGGAGAATTTCAAGGCTACTGTATGCAAAAAAACCCACCACCATGAAATCAGGCTTACTTTAACCAGAAGCTAAAATTATTTTGAAACATTTAACTAACTATGTTTTATTAATAACACATAGCCTCTCAGTAATTCAAATCAAGCCTTGTCCAGTAAGTAAAATGTATGCTAATGTAATTTTAAGGCAATTGAAGAACTAAATATAAACAAATCAATAAAGTACATCAAGTATCCTTCAAGAAATACAGTGTTTCAATGCATAGTAGACAACTGCACTTGCTCACTTGACTATCTGTGCTAAAATTTATCTATGTCTATGTTCCCAAGCAGATGTCTATCCTTGCCTTAAGGAGAGGCTGGCTCCAACAGAGCCCTTTGGAAAGGAGGGCCACTGATGTCGTCAGGGCATTTCTGAATGTGTTCAGGGCAGGGAAAGCTGCTGAGCTGGTGAGCAAGATCCAGCCCGAAGGCTGGAGCTCACGCAGAGGTTAAGAGAGGATGAGTCTGGTAGCAAGCCCACAAACACAGAGGAAAGAGCTTCTCTGGGTTAGAGGGGGAAAGGATCAAATTTTGCTGCTGTTCAGAAAGTTTCAAGCTAATTGAACTGAAACACAAAAGTAAGTTCCAGTCTGCAGGGACAAAATGGGCAGCCCATTAGACGCTCTATTTTTGTTTAGTTTCTTCATTGCTTTGACTTCATTTTGAAAGTCAACAGTCTTAAACGCCTATCTGGAATAAAATTATTTTTGAATCTAAACCCTTTTGGTCCCTTTCGGGAGTTTCTCCAAGAGGAAGCTTAAGCACATCTGTTCTGCAGCAGTGGCCAAAGCACTTTCATAGTCAATACGTGCATAGGTACAGAGCAATGCTACAGCTGCAGCAATGTGCTCACAAAGGATTAAAAAAAAGCATATCCCTTATGAAATGATGACAATGAAGGCAGGGACTACCAAAATGTTTCTGTAGGTGATGCGATGCTCAGGTAAAATGACAATTGCACCTCACTGTCACAGGAGAAGGAGATAGAGTAAAAATCAACTTACTTCTTACCCTCTTCTATTGTTTCCATCACATTAATGTTATTTCCCATGTAGCTAAAATATAATTTCTTATGTTTTCCTACTCGCCATACTGGAAATAGCACTGTTAGCACTTTCATTGCCTTGCAAATATATTTTTTGCAAATATTACTCTGACATAAATCCTACAATATTAATTTCTTTAATGCCTTACTAATTGATTTATGCTTCTTAAACAGATATACTTCCTTAGATTTTTTTATGCCTTTTTTTTGTTTTTTAGCTTGGTAACTCACTTGCTTTGATGTTCTTTGGTTTCCATTATTTTTCTTCTTATCCTTTTCTAATAACTTCATTTCACATTCAGTGAAGTTGGTAAGCCTGGATCATTACCTGTTCCCTGCTTTTGTTTTTGTTCACAGTAAAATTCATTTTTATCCATCCATTTTCTGCTGTGTTTTTTCATCCTCTCATCTTTCCCAACAAACACAATACCATTTTTACCTGTGTTTCCTTTCTGTGCACAAACATAAATAGTGCAGAATTTGGTTTAACAACAAAGACATAAACAAAACACATTACAAGAAAGCCACTAGCTGTTTTGTACATCCTTGTTGTTGAGCTCAGTCTGCTTTTACATCTTATCACTCAAAATTCCTTCTCTTTTCTCTCTTCTAAAAAAATATAATATGCGTGTGTCAGCTGAGTTCCCTGCCACTTCTTGTTAGAGAATTAAGGAAAATCCTTTCTAATTTTTCTTCTTGAAGACAAGTTTGTTGGACTCCTGATCTCTGCAGAGAATAATCTCCCTGACTGCGTCTTTATTTCTTTTCAAATTTTCAGGAATATTCAGCTGGGAACTCAAAACCAACTCATCCCCAATTAACTGATATAGCTGGTTAATCTTTTGGTATTCAACACTGCACTTTCTCTATGAAAATAAAGAAACTTTCATAATTTTTCTAATTAAAATTTATCATATTAGCAATCTAAAAAATGACCATGGCAAAATTCTCCAGTTGTGTGGTTTACTGTTTTCCTGTGGCAAGACTACTTTGACCATTTTTTCCTTTTGTAAAGGTGAGCTTAGGTTATTATTTCCTTGTTGATGAGCTGTGGGAAGAACTACCAATTGCCACCACCCCACCCTTGTTCTCTTAGGCGCAGTGCAGGGAAATGCTAGAAGGAGAGTGCCCATGAGCTTTTCAAAGCAAAGACATGATACATTATGAAGGAGTAGTAGTGAGCCCACAAATATGTTCATCCTCTTCATGCTTCTAATAGTGGCATGCCTTTCTCCAGCTGAGGTTTCTTCCCCTTCTATTTTAGTTTGAGTATTAAAATGGCACCTGGCAATCGAGAGCTTAATAAGCTCCTGTTTCACACGTGCTTGTATTCTCCTCTTGTTTCATTATTCTTAGAATAATTTATCTCCAATGAGAAGATTGCATTTTTTTAATAAAATAAAGCTTTCTGCTAAATTACTTCCTTTATTGGTATCCTTACTTCCAAATTTAGAGTTGGGTGTAAATGTATTAACTTTATTCAATCCGTCTAAATGCCTCATTTCTTGATTGGCCTTTAAGTTTACATCTTAAATAAAATATCAAGCACAGCTCTATTAAACAGAATTTCTCCTGAATTTTCCTAAACAGAGTGATTTGGCATTGATGATAATTGGCATAAAATTACAATTTAGGAAGTAAATAATGGTATTCTTGTTTAATAAAACTTAATGAATAGAGAAGTAAACAATCTTAGCTAAATAAATAAAGTAGTGCTTCTAAAGCAGAGAGGTTGAGAACGTGTAGAAGATGGTGATAAAACTTTCTACATTAGTAATATAAATCGAAAACCAAACAAAACATAAGCAACAGGATAAATCATGTATACCATTATCTACTTTTCTTTATCCTTTTTTTTGAGATTAATGTTTTATATACCTTCACCGTAATATCTCAGGGGAACTTCTGTACTAAGACTTGAACTGAAACTAAACCAACTGTAATTTGAAAATCCACAAACTTCCATTGTGCTTTTCTAGTAGAGTAACAACCAAAGAGAGTCATAATTTTAATTTACACAACTGAAAATGAGAGGGACAAGAAGTGTATTTAGCAATCTTTTCAGTAATGGCTGTTCAGAGGGGCAAGAATTACAGGACAGGTAAGAGGTTGCACGTTCTGCGGAAGACGAAGGTTCTAAACAAAAAAATAAGTAAAAAATAGCAAAAGTACAACTAAATTTCTATTATGGTTTTCTGAAGGCAAAAAGAACTAAATGCTGTGCTCAAAAGTGTTAGGTTATATACTGGACATATAGACTAAAAATAGCTGCAGGTAAACAAAGAGTTGTAAAGATCAATTTTGAATGGTTGATTTTAAAATATTTTGTGGACTTTCTTTTATGTCACTCTGACTAATGGATTTGCTAATTAAAACCCACTCTTTATTAAAAAATAATGAGAGCACATATTTAATAGAAATTGGTAACAGAGTGGTGAGTCTATTAACAGGAACTTGAACAAACTGAAAAAAATAAATTGAACTTAAAAAGAGATTTTGAACTTGTCAGAAATTTCTCCTAGGGAGAAGCCCTACTACTTTTATTTCAGTGAAGTCTGTCAGCATTTATAACTATTGTTTCAATTTAAGATTAAATCTAAGTTTCGATCTAAGTTTCTTGTTTTTCTATATGATCCATTATATTAAAAACTAATTATCATTCCATGATGTTATGCAGAGTTTTCTGTGCAGTTTAAAGTATACTGGGCCCAGTATTGAACCTTGGGGGACACCGCTTGTGAGAGACACTTACAAGAACCTGTGGCACTGATTACAACCCTCTGGGATCTCCCATTCAGCCTGTTCTCAATTTCAATTTTCCTTCAAAGTAATAAAAAACTTTAAAAAACAAGAATAAGTAATTTTAAGAGTGTGTGTGTGTGTACCATAATTACACACATATGATAATGAATACACTTTCATGTCCCTGAAGGCTCAGACATATTTGGTTGCATCTCTGATCTCCACTTTCACAGTTTGTCAGTGTTGTTGTGGTTACCTTGTATCTTCCATAAAAATCAGATCTTGAAGTTAATTCCATGGAAGTGTTTGAGGCACTCCTTTTTTCACAGAAAAATATTCCTGCTTTCTATCAATTTTTTGTTCTTTAAACGACACAAACAATATACAATTGTAAGCTTGTTATAGAAACAGTAAAGACATAAAACACACTTAAGCTATTTTAACATGAATATTATGACATTAAATTTTTTCTTTATACTGTATTAAAAAAAATAAATACCAGAGACCACAAACATCTGTTATTCTTGTACTGACTTGTTAAAAAAATTCTCACCCAGTATAGCAGTGAAATGATTTAAACTCAGATCTGTGGAATGCAAAATGTGTTGTGGATATATTTCTTTAAATATCAATCCCAGAGTATAAAAAGTGGGAAGAAGAATTTGAAGTGATTGCTTAACATGAAAATGCTGCCTACCTTAGTTCACCGATCCTCTGTTGTCTCCAGGGTCACTTTGAGTCCCGTTGGGTTTGGGGCTCACAGACTCCAGTGAATTTCTGAAGTTAATGCATGCTAGTCACAGAGGTGTTTTGGTTTTTTCATCTCAGTTATAAGGAATGTGATTGCTTTAAGAGAGAATAAAACCCGAACATTTTACAGTATTTGAGTAAAATAACCCATTATAGAGTGAGGAGTTCAGAGCTTTTGCTTTGGAGGATGTTACTACATTCTATATTTTATAGCAAGTGTGATATGTATTATATCAACTGATGAATGATTCTGGTGAATATTGAATGGGTAGAAGTTGCACATGCTGAAGATATAAAATGCAGTAATAATGTTCTACCCTTCCTTGTTGCAAAGGTCAGAGTTTAAGAAAATAGAAAGCTGATCTAAGGCCATGAGTCAGTGTCCGTTCACTGCAGTGCTACTCTGCAAATGGAACAGACAAGGGATGCCACTCAGGAGCTACAGTGCCTTGTATGATTTTTGCTGAAATCTTACACCACTAATTATAGAGGACTCTCTTTCTTGTGTAGTTCAGACTAATGTCCTTTGAGTCTTATGCTATTTTACTTACAACAGTGCCCACCACACAGTTAAAAGTGACAGATAAGGTAAAGTAAATGGCATTTTCATAGTCACTGCTGATTTCTAAGAAACCTGAGAAGGCTTAAAATTACAATACAAAAATCTGGAAGAAAAGAATGTCTAAAAGCCTGAGTGAACACATAGTGATATCAATAGAAAAATATAAATTTACATTAATAAAACTGGATCAGACTCTGTATCTGACTTCAAGCCTTCAGGAAAAAAAAAAAAGGACATTTTATGCTATCTGTGTTGATGCAAACTGACCTGAAAAAACCCAGGTCCTGTGCCAAACAATAATTCAAAATGCAAGTTAATTGAAAAATATTTTATAAAAGGATTTGAAACTGAAAATAGCCAAGATTAAGAAAAGCATTTTATTATTTTTATGTGCAGATTTAGGGTACTAAGAAGCAAGCTCTCTGGAGAGAGAAAAAACATAGAAAACCCTTTCAGGAATGGATTAGTAGTTCAGAAATAGGCCTTTGAAAATTCAAAATCCTGCAGGATGATTAATTATTCTGTAGCTCACCATGAAGTATTTTTAGCTACTTTAACAAAGACAGAAAATTGCTGCCTTGTCTACTGAGTGCTGCAAGAAGATGAAGATTATGAAATGTTTCTGAAGTGCATAATTTCAGAAATGCTTGAAGTAACTAGTCATTGCTGTAGCTATGCTACTTGGATTTCTGGACCAAGATTAACCTTTTCTATTCATTACTCCATGGCATTAGATGTCTTCCTTCTTGACATTATAAATTTAAAAGAACCTTGTCTTCTCTTTGTCTTTAATACCTGTGAGTTTATGAAAAGGAATGGGATCATTAGGAAGGAATTTTTACTTTTTGCTCACAGATACCATGGTTATCTTGAAAGGTCTCTTTCACAAATAAAAATTCTTATTAGCTCTTCCCTAAATTCCACAAATGTACAGACTCAACCCTTGAACAAATGAACACAGTTCAACCCAAAGCATAGGGCTTAAACTCACAGAAAATCCACAGGCAATTTTTTTTCAAAAATTACTTTTTCCAAACTCTCGGCCTCAATCTTGGTCTAAGGACCTTATTCCTTTAAAATGATCTTTAAAAAATAGATTTTTCAAGGAACCAGTATGGAACCAGATACAACTATTTCTGTAAAATTCTAGAGAACCAGTTCATTTATTTATAATAGGGTAGCATAATTCAGTTAGAAAAGACCTACAGCTTTCTAGTCCAAACACATATATTTAACTATTTTTAACTATTTTAAACTAATTTAACAATTTTTAAAAAGCAAGTAAACTGATCTTATAAAGAGCATAAGAACTTGCTTAATATGAAGAAAATGCAACCAAATCAGTGGAATTGAGTAGTACTTGAAGTGATGCAGGTGTAGAAGTCCACATTGGCCTGTATTAAAAAGAGGAAAAACCCCTGTAATTAAGAGAATTTTCATGTAATATAAAACTTTCATTAAGCGATCTGATAAAAGTTTTAATATGTATGTAATACCATGTTATAAATAGTAGAAGTATTTATCAGGGTTTGGAATATCCCATAAGAAGTGATAATTAGGTAAACAGTGTTATAGACTACAAAAAGCTTAAAATAAACACTTGATTCTAACCTCCAACAATTACACTCAGAAATTGCAGCTCCAATGTCTTTAATGAGAGAAAGGTTTTGTGATTAAATCATCAGAAAAATGTAATGAGCCTTGAAAATATTCTGTGCTAACTTCCTAATATTTATTGTTACTTTTATTTTATAGTATCTTACACACCAAGAAACATACAACATTCCCTGTAAAACCTGAATAAAGGATCTTTTCACAATGCCCACTCCATTAGTCTTGAATTCTAGTGTTCTAAGAATTGATCCACTATACAGAACTAATATAAATAGCAATTTAACAGAAAGAAGCCACTTAGAGGGACTTGTAATGGAATTGGTAATGAACTTCTTCTGTTGAATAAAAAGTCTCTTAGGTTTTAACATAAGGTGAATATTATGACAGTAATTGCATATGTGGCATGGCAGGGATCCCATGTAGAGTCCTATTATTGCCTTGACAATAAGTATTTAGCAGTTCAAAGACAATTCGAGAAACGACATTAAGCCAACGTACGAAAGCTACTTTGGAAACCAAAAAAAAAATGAAGACACATATCTCAGCTAAAATATAAATTAGAAAGCAATGGCTTAGGAATATAACAAACTGTTGCTGAAGGAGCTAAATCTTTCACTGCTTTAGGGAAAGGAAGAGATTAGGAGGTCGATGCTGTATGAAGACTGACAAGGTCTTAGGAGAGGAGAAAACAAAGAAGTATAATAGAAGAAAGAAAAAAAGAAACATGATAGTACAAAATATTTAACCTTGAAACAATCTCTTAAGAAAACCAGAAGAAACTACATAATTTGCAACATTTAATTAATATGCTTCAATGAAAGCACTAGAAGAAGTATTGCTCCTGCCTCCCTCCCCTTGAATGCAAATAGAAGCACGACTGCTTTCCTTTCTGCAGCAGCTATTATTTTGCTCTGATAAAATATCCCAAGGCCTGGTACTAATATCAGAAACTACTAGACTGGAGAAATTAGGTGGATAAAAAAAAAGAGAGAGAGAATAATAAATTATAAGGAAATGTTGCTATTATACCTTAGATACCTATTACATCCATCAGCAAGGTTTCAGGCAAGAATAAATCCTTCAAATATTTCAGACATACAAATTTCCTGTATTAAAGTTGTTGGTAATTATCAGAGACACTGAAAAGAGAGAGAATTGCTGCATTATACTTTTTTTAAATTTTATTTTTGAGTGCCTGAAGCATAGTGGGCAAAGCACAATGAATACATGCTGATTATTTAACAACCTTATTCCTCCTTTTGTAAGTAAAGGCTCTATTGGCATATTGTAATGCAGGTTATTCACTGAAAATCCACAGAAATGAGTCAATGGTGATTATTCTCACAAACTCCAAAGGACAAAAAAAATACACATGAAGCATAACTTAGCTTCTCAAGCCTTTCAAGATGTACCTGCAATCAGCATACCACTAAGAAAACTAACTCAGAGCAGCAGGAACAGGTTTATTTAGCAGCAACATAGAATAAATACCAAATAGAAAACTTCTTACAGATGTTCCCAACTCAGTTGCCATCACTAACCATTATAACAGCTGTTTACACAGAAAAGTGATAGCAGGAAAGTATTTTTAGCTGCCTTAGGGGACACAGCAATGGGAAACAGCAGAGCCAACACTATATGGCATGTCAAGCCTGCCTGGTGCACCAGCCTGCCTAGTGTCAAACTGCCACCACACTTGTTTGAAAACCATTGCCATAGAAAATAATGTTTTACTCTAGTCAAAATTTCTTGCTACCTTTTGTCTTTTATCACTGATTCTCAATTACACTGACTGCTAGTATTTCAGTAACATTTTGTTTTAGTTGAACTACAACCAGTCACAACATCAGTGAGATGTGACTGTTAATTTCAGACCTCTTACAGATCATTAGTTCTTCCCTATTCTAAACCACCTTATGAAAAAGAATATTTAAGATAATTTTATTTCTCTTAAATGTTCCTATCTCCCCCAAAATATTCTGGCAGTGTTTCCTGTGGTTGCAGAGATGGATGGCATCTCTTTACTAAACTTTGGGGTTTCCTTCCTTATTTGTGAGGGCTGAGTATGTAAAATTTTGTGACCCTCTGTTACATGACATCATGATCCAGGCAACAGTAATGAAGGCAGTGAGGAAATAATAGAAGACTCTATAAACTTACACTGATACTTGGACATTTTTACATGATTTGTTTTGTCACTTGGATTTTTCATCTATGATATTTCACTGTAATTGTCTAATTATTCCGATAAAGAGGCTCTTCTATGTTCTTTTTAATTGCTTCCACTAAAATTCAATTTCCATTTTGTGATCAATTTTCATTTTGGCTTAATATCTTCTTCAATAATTAAAATAACCCTACACTTGAGGAAGTATTTATAAAGCTCCACATACAACAGTAAGGGTTTGTCTCTGAGAAAGATCATCACTGACAGGAGCTAAACTACCCATATTCTAAAAGTCACACAGCACTGAGACCTTACTTTACCTGTTCTTTGCAAGTAAAGGGATATGCTGCAAGAGTATGCGAAAACCTCTACGGCATTGTAGCTTATAGTAAGACGAGGCACAGCAGGAGGTAAAAAATAGTGTTATTACCATGAAATTTTATATTTTCTTAAATAATAGGACAGAAATCTCTGAAATCAATAACAATTTTCCATGTGTCAAATTATATTGTCATATCTGCATAGTGCAAGGAATGAAGAAGGGATTATATGACAATGAGAAAGAGTTGTTTAGGACAGCACATTTTCATAGGCAGCAATATTTGAATGTGCTGAATTTGGAAAATTATGAAATCCAAAAAATTCTGCACTTCTGAGGGGTATTAGATGTCAGCTCTTTGAGTTGTACTAGAAATATTGTTGGTTAAAATTGAACTGATGCATTGGGAATGAAGGTAGGGAAAAGTATTAAGTAAAGCTTAATATTGCAAGATCAGATGACAGTATGTCTTGTTAGGTCAACATTTTGTGCCTAAGTGCTGCCTGATGCATTTCTGCACTTGAGGATTAGTCTCTAAAGGAAATTGGAGTGCTTTCTACTTGTGTCTTGAAATCACTAGTTTGCAAATGACTTGAAAAAAATTGTTTACCAACAACCCAGTGTGAACCACAAGTCTTTGTTTAGCTGGCCAAATACTAAGGAAAGTAAGAATGTAATCAAAAGATAAAACCAGCAAATAAAAATATCAGGGTAATACCAACTATTTCTCATGTCAAAATTTTTGGTAGTAACATTTACAATAATAGAAGATTTGATTGAATCAATAGAATACATCAGTTGAAATATCAATAAAATATATCAATAGAAATTGATATAAAATATTTTCAACTCTTATGCTTCCCTTTAAATCTAAATCAATAATATTTTGTTCTCTATTATTTTACCCCAGTAAGGCTCAGTGACAGCCTCAAGAGACTCAAGAAAAAATGTGCTCTCTTTCAGGTGATACAACCTGTTAGTCCCTTTTCTTCACAAAAGTTTTTTCCTGTACAAAGTAAACCCCTGAAGATATTTCTAACCTCATTTAATCCTTTCAATACCTTGATAACCTGCCCTGCAGTATTTTATCTTTATCACAGTCATGGAAGAAAGTGCTTTGGTCTGCAGCTTTTCATGGGAATGGAATTGCACCTCAGACTTGTGGTATAAGACATGACACAGTAATGCGTGAACCATGAATTATTGAAAAAGTAAAAGGAATCCTGAAACAGAATCTCTTTTCCAAAGGCAAAAGTTCAGTCCAGGTTTGCAGGCTGGATACCCTAAACATCAAAGCCAGCCAAAACATGACCTACAGGGAGATGAGTCAGGATTATCTCGGGTCACTTCCTGACAATCAAAATTTCTGCTGAGTCCAATTGTAACATGAATTTTTCACTGAGACAGCAAAAGAGACAGTTGAATCTCCATGTTTAATGCCTTTAAATAACTATTCCTCTTACCCCCATTCCAAATATGATCCAAGGTAATGATACAGTAAGTGGGGAAAAAAACAAACAAATAAATCCCTCTCCAAGTACATGGAACTCCACACTCCTACCCTTACACCCCTAGCCTTAAAAAAAAGAAGGAAAATAAAGACTCCTGGGAGAAAGCAATCACAGACTTTACGTTTTGAAATATAAAGATTAGTAGGTAAACTTAAAGTATTTAATATACATACAATATCCAGCCAAAAACAGTGGATTGAAAGATGCAGGTGGTCCATTCCCTCCAGAGGTGACTGAGAGGATCTGCTCCAGTGCCCTTTCCAGGCCTCAGCAGGAATGAAGCTGAACACCCTCATGGGCACACACAAGGTGTGTGCAGACACAGCTGCAAAGAGAACAACAGACAGGAGAAGAGTATTGGCACAGGCTCTCACTCAAAACAGGGCCTGCCTGAGTAATCACCCAGTCCCTTCCCTGGGAAAGAACTCTGGGAAAAAACACTTCCCAGAGCTCACCAGTGTTTAACTCCCAGGTGCTCCATCTCTCTGGGGTCCTGCTAGCAGATCTAAAGTCTCCAATTAACCAGCTCCAAGACCGTTGGTGTCCCCATTAACCCAGACTTTTCCTGCTTGTCAGACAGTCTGCCTGGAAGTTTGCTGCTGGATGCAGAATAGAGACCACACTGAGACAGAAGATGGTTAAAAACAGAGGTTTCCCAGGAAAGGAGGGGTGATGATCATCTGCAAGGTTGGTGAGACAAGCACACTGACCCAGAGCCTGCTTACACGTCCCCAGCCTCTTCCATGCCCCGTTCTCTCTGTTTCTCTGCATTTGTTCCATCCCAGTTCATCTCCACCTCTCCGCTGTGAAGCTTTTTTCTTCTCAAATATTTGATAATCATTTCTGCGCAAACCTCAAATTCTTCAAAGCCAGAATGCCCCTCTCCATCCCTTTCCAATTTTACCCTAATACATCCTGTCCACCTTTTTGCATCCATCACCTTAGTTTGTGCTGACTTCTTAGTATTCCTCTTAGTACTTAATTCTGAGGGACTGACATTCCCAAGTCATTATTGCTTCTCTGATCACTGGTTGCTCTTCGTGGCTATTTTGAACAGTAATTAGTCAGATATCCTTTCTTTTCTCAGCATTTCTCCAGTGAAAAGTAGTGTGCAGGCAGCCTAATTTTATGGTTTTTTCTCTTACTAAATCCTTGATATTTTATATAGCGAGGTTTAAAACCAAACTCCCTCAAACTGCACAATGCGTTCAGGCTTTCTATAAGCCACCCAAGAGGCAACAAACAGTAGCAAATTAGTGACAGAAAGAAATATACAATTCAAATGTCCTGTAAATAAAAGAATTAGGGACTTCAAAGACTTTGAAAATAAATCCATTTAAGTAGAAACAATCTGACACAAATAATGGTAACACTTAGCAAAATAATGGTTATATAATGAGCTCAAATCTAGCAAAACTTTCTTGAGATGCTTGTAATTTTAAATTTGTTACAGTAACTAACAGAAAGTTTGATACAAATAGTGTATCACACATTTCTCAGAGTGCAAATAATTAATATAAAGTGATTTTTCCTCCTCTTTATAATTTTAAAAATCTTTTTTACTGATGTCATGCTTCTGAGCCAGATATTATGAAATTGCTTCAGATTTATTTTCCCAGATTAGCGTATTTGTGACTAATAAAAGAAAGCAATCTGTTCTTAAGTGCTTTAATTTGTATGGAAGATATTAAAGGGGTTTATATATTTGATCTAAACCCCAAAGTTCAGAAAAAGAGAAAGAAATTGTTTCTAAAGTAAAATCAAAGATGGACTTTTAAGCCTTTTCCTTATTACTTCTTTCTTACTTTGAGTTGTATTTTTTATATATTCTTTCACCTAACCATAAGGATTACTGCTCTGAATACTTTTCAAGATGAAAGCAAGAAATCAGTCAGTCTCTTTCCAAAACAAAACAAAAAAAAAGGAAATATCTTAAATATCTTATAAATGCCATATAAATTAATAAATTCTATTTTCTCCTTTTTCCACCCTAAAATTATAATCTTAAATATTTGCTACACTTTTCTGAAAGAAAAAAAATTATGTTCTTTTTAAAACATACTGTAACTATGGAGGGTTTTTTTTAATACAACAGTAATTTTATCAGATTTTTAATACTGATTTTTGTATATCAGGCTCATAACCTCAAGTGCTTTGGGATTTTACAAGGTGAGCCTTGGAAATGTTGAATGAGTGTCTATTCTTAACTTGAAGAGAAGACTTCATCTACTATTAAGACTGGCTTCCAGCTCTAAAATGATAGAAAATTTGGGAGTTTAGGTAATGTCTTTAAAATTGAAACTGTTTGTATTATCCTCATGAAGTAACATTTTAAGATAGATTCAGAACAGAAAACACATACCAATTCAAAACATACATGCATATGCATACTGTACTTCAACCTCATGTTTCTGTTGGGTTTCTATGGAATTCTAATCACACGGCTATAGGGAAAAAATGGATTTAGTTATGTGCCTATAAAAAGTTACATATTAGCTTGTCCTTTTCAAAACAAATATTTCTGACATGTTCAGGCTTTGTTTACTCTTTTAGTTTGCAGACAATCATCTTGAGTTCTGTTATGCCAGAGCACCCTTAAATTGAAAGTTATAGAGTAGTGGAATTTGTAAAACAGCAACAAAAAGTGCAACAATTTGTACGGAGACTACAGCCAAAAAACCAATATGACCTTCTCTTCTCCCACTGTCTTTCTTTCTAGATCTCAGGTGCTGAGACTAGCATAAAGGTGCCACTCAGGGAATGCCAGCTCATCCATGTAAGAAGGAATGGACAATATTATTTTAAAAAATCCTACATGTATCTGGAAGAAAAATCAAAAATATGAAAATAAAAGAAAGGTCAGAAAATTCACAAACAGTTTCATTTTTTAAGTAGATGCAAATGCTCCTGGTCAGCATTGTGAACCTTTTTAGTACTGTATTGCCTGCTACTATTTAAATATTTTAAGGTTTTTTTAAAGACTTCCATGAAAAGATGTGGAAATGAAAGAAACTATTCTCTTTAATTAAGTATGTGATTTCCTCCAATAACTACTTAACAAATGCATAGAAATATCAGAATACTTGTCCTCAAATTCCATCTCTAAATTTAGACCTGTGTTTATATCTTTTTCTTAAATGGAACCACAAGTTCTGCCATGCTGAAGATATCTCCCATGAAGGTGCCACACCGTGGTTTTGTGAACACAGCAAGGACAGTGCCTTCAGATGCTGTGAAATTCTGGCAGCCTTTGTTGGCCCAAGTGCTCAGGACTATTCTCACCGATGAAGCACAGCTTGCTACCTTGGCTTCATTGCTGCTGCCTACAGAAGGTACTTTAAAGAAGATAAAAGGGAAAGGTTTGCTCAAAGCAAGCCTGTCTTCCCCTCTGCACCACCATGGACCTCTTTCAACTCAATTAAAAGGGGTCAGGTATATCTGGAGTAACACAGAACTATTGTTCAGTCCCTCAAAACTCTTCTGCTTTTGAGCTGATCTCAGCTCACACTGGGAGAGGGGTAAGAGAAACCAGAGGACAAAAAAGAAAATTATCCAGTATGATTAAAAACTTTGCAAAAGTGTCGTCAAAAAGCATTTCAGGGATACTTGATCAGTGTCGAGTCCTTATTGCAAAATGTTAAGTATTTAAAAGCGAATACAACATAACATTAATGGATAATATGATGTGTACAATTTGCATGAAGGTAGGGGTACAAATTCAAACCTTGGCTGATTTTTTCTATTTTGCAGTTTTTTGAGATTTTCTCCTTCCCTTTCTTTTAAAATACCCTCATTTAAAACTGATATACATGTCCACTGACAACAAGAAAAGCATAGAAGGAATCCCCCTGTCCTGAGATATTAAATCAATGCTATGATCTTGCAGAATCTTTTCACTATCTGCACTTCTACTGTTATGCCTCAGTTTTCAGGGGGCATTTGTGAAAAACTTTTTCCTTACATTTTATTTTAGCTGCAAGAAATCTGGTATATTGCTAATAACACTTACAAAAAGTCTGTTGCCAGAATGCTCCACTTGCATTAGCTCTTTGCAGGTTTTCTAGCACTGATCCAATCAAGGAAGAATGAATTTAGTTCAAATCCTGCTTATAACATGATTTGTCAGTCCTTAATGTATCCTTGATCTGAATGCCATGAAATTTTACCAGACACAATTGTGATGGTCACATTTCAGGGCTTCAAGCTTTCCCCATTTTTTTCCCTGTCTGAAAGCAAATAGATAATTGTACTAAATGCTTTGTTGAACTCATGAATGAAGATTTGAGGGCCACATACCCATTTAGAGAAGGGAATAATTTTGTGCAAAAAAACTCCAACGAAATCTATTGAGTGACTTAGATTAGCTCAGCTGGTTAGAGCGTGGTGCTAACACCAAATTGTGGGTTTGATCCCTGTACAAGCCATTCACTTAAGAGTTGGACTGGATGAGCCTTGTGGTTCCCTTCCAACTCAGCATATTCTGTGATTGTGAGTATATTTGTTTCAGTCTGGTTTAATGTCTTATATCCAAGTGCAGCATTAAACTCACCTGAAACAGTCAGAGAGAATAACAAGAACATGTTAATGATTATTCCTATCTCAGTGACATCTACGATATGAAATCAGTGACCAGACTGCACAACTCTAAGCTAACTACACCAATGGAAACAGCTGTATTTGCTCCATTTTAAAACTCACCTTTCCTGAAGGCAACAGTGATGTATGTAAGGAAAAACGTAACTGTCACATAAGATACTGTGGTTAGTTTCATTGTCAGAAGAGACACTACTTACACTAATTCTGTCCCTTTTTGTTGTGAGTAATCATTTGACATTATATAACTATGAAACAGCCTCAACAACTGACTTTCCTGGTGTGACAGGATTCACATTGCACACTCCTAATTACTTCAGACTTGTCAAAGGGGGAGAAAACTGTGGACAATAGATAGTGTACCACTAATGATGCATCTCATGTGAATGAACAGACAGGTTAAGCTACATGTGCTTGCCAAATTTCTATTCCTTCAGACAATTAATACAAGATGTTCAGGAAACAGATGGCTGAGAATCTAAAAGTCAAATCAGAATATCTTTTATGGTCTGTGGGGAACAGTTACTGGCAGCAGAATTGAAGGTGATTAGCATGTTGTTGCCAGTCTATTCAATCTTCTCTATCATTTATTTAAAAGAAGCAATTATTCTCTGCAAGAGACCTGACTTACCTTTCCAACCTGCTAGTACAGCTGTGCCTGAGAGAACACCAAGTGTTTTCTGCCACACTGAGTTTAGACCTCTCTGAAACACAAGAAGCTACAATAATGGTGTTTTCAATCTCAAAACAGAAGTAATGTGAATCCAAATTCTTCTCACCATGCCTGTCAGGAGTTGGGAATATTTTATCCTGCTTTCAGCTTAACTTTAATGTTTAATGTGGAGAACATCATCATATTCCCTTTTATTATACGCTAGATAAGAAAAATCAGTAGGAAGTTATCTCAGTTACAGGTTTAGTTACTTTTTTAAGTAACTTTTATCTATCTTTGCAACTCTCAGATTTTTTCTATTCATTTTCTCAGGAAGCCTTTCAGCTTGGTTTTTTTTTTTGGCAGTAGGGCAAACCATACTGTAGATTAAGGCAGGTGTAGTACTATCTGAATGCTTTAGTAGAACTATTAACATTTGTCATGTGATGCTTTTGTGCACCTCATAAAAAACCACCATTTTATTCCTTGACACTGTTACTTTGTCACAAAAATGGCCTCCAAGAGATGCTGTTGAGCTCACGAGAAATTTTGACAGGAGAATAAAATCTGATTTTTTTTCTTTTCTGTATTTCAGTAGAAGACCATTCCCTTCTATGCATGCAGTATATATTTCAGAATGCTGTTCTGATTTTTCTACCGCACAAATTTACAAGGATTAGCCTCGACATACACTCACTTCTTTTTGATTGCCCAATATGGGTTCATCAACAAAACAGTTCCCTTATATATCCAAGCTCTTGGCAAATTCAAGACAGGATGAAAAACCCAGATCACAACAATTTTATGCCACATTATATTCAACTTTGTTGTCACTGTATTTTGAGAAAGCATAATCAGATAATGCAATGACATTCACACAAACAGAACTCCCAGTGGATGTTCCTCTTGCCTTAAACTCTATTTGCTTTTTTCTCATAATACAGACATTATTTTTTTAGCTTCTATATTAGATGATTGTATGATCACACATATTATATGCCTGTCAGTCCACTACATCTCCTGGTAAAGTGACAATTTTAAAGGAGTTATGATCTATAGAATAAGATTTGATCCTGATGACTTTTGAGAAAGGACAAAGTTTTTTATGCTGTTGAACAATAGACAGCTCTAAAACAATGTCAGAAATATATCTTACACTTCACAGGGAGACAGTGACAATTTTTTTGCTTATTAGTAATAGAGAAGTAGACTAGAATTAGAATTAAGCCTAGTCCTTAACCAGTTCTTACCAGGAACACTTCAGAATTTAGAGAACAGACAGAATTTCTTTCTAGGTGATGTTTCATTTACATATTTTGCATCAACTTCCACCAGTAACTTTTGAATAATATTAGATCACAGAGAAAATCACCCAACAATATATATCTGATGAGTATTATCAATGAGAAAGTATATGTTTAACTCAATATCACCATTCTATACAAATAACTCAATCTTCCGTTTCTAATTTACTCACACTGATCACAGTAATGTAATGCATTCCAATCAGGTAAGAGCTGAGGAAAGTTAAACTAAGTTGCTCATATGGGCCAATCTTGTAAAAATCTCATTTTTGTAGTACTAATTATAACTGTGTCAGTTTTTGTTGTAAAGCAATTTTTTAATATTTATCTAAAATAAAGGTAGGTTTGGAATGGTTTTGTTTCTCCTTTGATATCTACAGTAGAGTGAGACAGGACTTAATGAAGATTTTTAAAGGATTTTTTCTTTTTCATTTGAATATTGGTATCTGCCTGAACACACTGCACAAGAAAGCAATTATAAACTAGAACTATTTATAGTATGCTAATCGTACATTTCTGAAATGTTGAAACAGAAATTCAGAAAGTCACAGACCATAGACGTCTTGAGAAAAGATTGTAAATAGTTGGACAGGTTATAGAGAAGTCTGTGGATCACAATTTGATATCTTTAGTAGTTCTACAAAGGAGTCCTATAGCATAAATGATATTTTCTAATTGCATTGAATTTTGGCATAGATTTTTTTTTTTTATTTACAGTTGAAAGAAATGTCTATTCTTTGCTCCTGTGCCCAGCTGACAGTCCTAATAGCTTGATGACAATTTACACGATGTTCTTAAAAGGTTTTTTCCAACCTAAATGATTCTGTGATTCTATTAATGATGTTATTTTTAACTTTATTCTACACAGCATGCAACTTTATGGTCACACATATGAAATGGGCTATTGTATGACTATGACCATGTGATGCACTGGAGACCAAAGAAATAAGCAACACAACTGACAGAAAACTTGACTTTTCTTTCTTCTTGACTTTTTTTTCTTTCTTCCAGTAATTGTGAATATTCTGACATTTCCTACCACCAATCATACATTAACAGACAGCAATTTTTATTTTTGATATATACAAAATTGAACACATAATTACAGCCCCAAATAAGCTTTTGAAAACAGTTGAAAGTATCTAGTTCGGTAGGATATATCTCCCAAATTTGTGCTCTTGAGCTCACTATTTTCTCAAACATTTAAAAAAACCTCTTCAATGATACAATGATATCTAGATTCCTTAATTCACTTTTTTCTGATGTGAACCTATTTTGACCCTTTTTCACTATCATTTTCCTCCTTATTTCTCATCCCCATTCCCTCCATATTTGATGAGGTATATGATACATATGCCTAGTTATATACCTACAGAAATCTGCTACGATTCTATAATCTGCATTAGATTTAGCAGTTGTTCTAAGAAATGTTTACAGTCTAAGATCAAAGGATTTAGATTGGTTGGCACCGAAATGGAATAATTTAAAAAAACCTTGAACATAGCTTAAATCTACAAAGTCTAACTAGACCACACAATTCAATTAGGCTTGCTATTCTAGTTTAGTTTCTCATTTTATACAATGTTGTCTCTTTGACTCCAGATTAATTTCTATCTCAGAATATAAAAAAACTATAAATTACAGATGACTCACAAAAAAGTTTTAAGTTAAGTATTCTTGTTGAGACACATATTCTGATTATAATGATTGACACTGAGAAAGTTCTCAAATCAGCGTGCCATCCTGAAGACTTTCTCACAGGTATAGCCATCTTTACTATGCAGATCCCCAAGTGACTTCAAGGTTGCTTATAAGTAAGCCTTCATACATCTTAGCTCTGCTTGCCAGAATATTCATTTTAATCTCCTTAATCTTTTCTTTATCAGTAAAACATATGGAACTCATTTGACACTAAATAGAGAATATGTAAAGGCAATAATTTCCATCATTTAAAAAATGTGAAGATGAAGGTGGGAGACAAAAAATGATCCTGAAAGAATTTACTACATTTTATGCTCAATGTATTTCAATATTGATCCTTAACCTTGCTTTTCCTTCTTACCTTATTCAGGCCTACATAAAGCATTTCTGAGTTCAGACCAAAACAAAATTAATGATTAAGCTATTTAACAAACATAATGACTATTCAAGAAGCACAGACATGAAGAAACCGCTTGAATCTGTCACCAATGCTACATAATTCCTTCTAAAGCAATCATAATCTGCTTTAAAATTAGGAAATATCTTTGTCCCATTCCTTCTGTTGTGGAAGGGACAATGTCTTCTCTATTCCAGGCTATCTTAATTAGTGAGAAGTTTGCATCCCTGTGTTCTGGTGCCTATATACTTTTAGGTGTTTTTCACCTAGCTGTGCTAACTATCTTATTTTTTCACTATATTTATAGACCTCCCAGATATTCTTTATTATGCCATTTCAGCCAAACTTCTCTATTTTCCTCTTATTAAATATATTTCCCATTCCCCTTTTTATCCTGAAAATAAAGATTTTTCTTCCTTGCACATAACATTTCTGAGGAAATCTCATGAGTGTTTTATGTAAGAACAGTAACTCCATCTTAAAAATGCTTCACTGATGTTTCCTAAGGCTCAATAACAATTTTTTAAAACTACTTTACTTTCGTGATTTCAAGTAATCATGGATTCTGTTGGGTTGGGAGGTACGTTTGAGGTCGTCTAAGTCCAACACTCCTGCCTTGATCGGGGTGCCTTCCACTAGACTAAGTTGCTCAAAGCCCTATTCAACCTGACCAATCTTTAACTAACTTGGACATCCCAAATGTTTTCTTCATTTCTACCTGTAGGGTTTCCATTAAATAGCCTAAACCATTGATAGAAGTACTTTTGGAACTTCAAATTAGTGAATTTTATTCTACTTCTATTAATTAAGACTTTCAGTTCTTACTGTATCTCCATCCTTTTCTTTATTGATTGCCAGATTCACTGCATCAGCAAACTTCCGCTGTCCAGGCAAATACATCAATGAAAAGAATAAAACAAAATTTCCCCCATTACTTATCTCTTAGTTTCACTACCAAACTTCAATAAATTCAACAATTGTCTCACTAACAAAACTTCCTTAAGCATCTTGCATCTCTGTCTTTCTCTCTATGGTATTACATAAAATGTTTTACTGAAAATAGATTAAAACTATTGAATTTCCCTGTCTAGACAATCAATCTGTAGTCTTATCAAAGACAGATACAGGGTTAGTCTGACACAATCTACTTTTGATGAACTGATGCATTATTTTCCAATGTTTATTCATTTACAGTCATGACTTGAATACTTACTTTCAGTATTTATTCATAAATCGTATGCTACTGAGGATCGACTAATCAGCTTGCAGCTGCATGTTTTTCTGTCCTATAAGCTAGATATTATATTTTCCTGTCATATGGTACCACTCCAACTTGGCAGATTCATTAGAAATTCCTACTAATAACTGCCAATTTCACAGGCCAGCTGTTTTGAACTTCTGTGAATGAAAATCATGCATTTCATACAATATTCAAGCAGAGTAAGTTTTTATCAGCTTTCTCTAAAATATTTTTTTTAATCAAACTCTTTCTTTTTATCCACCCTTACTCATTGTCTACTACTGATATTACTCAATCAGTAATACCACGTGAGAGCCATTCTGTCCTCCATTTTCATTTATTTCTTTGCTGACAGGAGAATCTACTTCATCGGTGAGAGGCGCAAGCTTTAAGCACTCTTACTTAATCTGTTGACTGGAAAAATCCTTTCCTCAGTGTTTAAACACCGCCCTCACATAGACTCCACTACTGACAGGTGGAGGAATGAGGATAATTTATTAAACTACCATATACCTCCAGCATGTTAGAAAAAAACCCCCAAAATATGAGAACTTCTTTTCAACAAATAAAATTAATATCTATTTCTCTCTTTAAAATGTGGTACTCTTTAAGCACTTACTCAAACCTTCAATATGTCATCTTTATTTTTCAAAAAATGTGTCATCCCTACAAACAGGAATTTCACACATTTTTATTTTGTTATATAGTAATAGATTTCACAGACTAAGTTCTCTAATATAATGCTGAGTTATAATGAGCATATTTCTCCTTCTAGAGCTCAAAAAATTTCCTCTAGGCAGTTTATTTGTTAGTTGCATGGTAAAGTTAAACTACATTGTGTTACTTCCCTTCTCCCTCCTTCCCCCAATCCACTTCAGTGGGTTGACAATGAAAACAGATCCTTTTACCAGCTTTGTAAGTTCAATAGTTATTAATTCCACTGTAATGGTAGCTAATATTTTTATTGCAGGTTAAGCTGTGCTTTGGCAATCTGACGAATGAATACAAATTGTGTGATACAAGAATCTTGGGGGGAAAAATGCCCTATTGTTTTAACTAAAGATCCAGGAAAACAAACAAATTTGTTTTGTAAGACCATGCTTACTGTTCCAATGTTTGCAATTCCATTTTTACATTAAAAACTAAAGTCTATCAGCCTTTAACCTTTGTACAATTTCCATTTAAGATTCTAACTTAATGAATATAAAGAAAAGACTATTTTTAAGATGTATATTTACTGCCAGCAATTCTTGCTCATATAATGTCCTGAATATACCTGAACTTCCGTACTGTCAAAGCTAACACACGTAATCTTGTTTCAAGAGACTTTACCTCAATAAATATGTCACAAATGTTTTCTTCTTAAGTTTGCATTACTTTAATTGACTTGGCATTTGACTCTGTTAATCAACATTCATCTTATCTCAGTTGAAGTAATTTAACCTGAATTCAATTAAATTAATTCTCAGTCTCATTCTTAGAAAATTGCATCCACAACTGTACTGTGCACAAGACTATTTAAATGGCCCAGAATGAGAAGTGTGATATTTCAATGTCTGTATATGTCCCTAAATGAAAGTTATATCTGATTTCCTTAACTCTTTCTTTACAGCCAGCTTTTTGACCAGGTATTCAACCTTCTTGACAATTTTTCTCTGTTGTGTGTATTCCCTTCGTTCTGATTTCCTTAGCAGAGACTTAGAAGGAATAAATGCTTTCTCTCTTTTCTCTTGGAAAAAGAAGAAGCAACAGGTGAAACCATCAGTCAGAAAATGCAAAGCAAGCAACGAGAAGACAGGTGCCTAAGTTACCTATTCCCTCTATGCAGCGATGTTTGCTACAGTATGTTTTCGATGGCCTGAAAAAATAACTTGACAAATACCTGGGGAAAAGACTAATTAGTGACTGTTAAATATAGAAATACCACCTCTGACTGAAAAAGATTCTGAACCTTGAACAGTAAGTATTCCTTGGAAGCATCACTTCACATTTAGCCTATATATGCTTCCTCCTCTGGATATCTATAATTGGATGGTAAGTGCTGCTATATATCATTATAGTTCAATATGATCTAAGTATTCAAAAATTCTGTGTTATAATGATGGGTTTGTTTAATGACATGCAAAGACATTCACCACTTGCACAGGAGTACTTAAAGGAACAAAATAATTTTTCCCGTAAGAAAATTGCTAGGAGTTCATGGCGTGACTATAAAATATCCTCAATCAATTATGCAGTCACATTTTTGCTAAATATAATTTCTGGGGGGTTTTGGTGGGGTTATTTTTGTTCCTGTCCTTTGATTTTTTAGAGGTTTTGGTCTAGGTTTTTTTTAAGAAATTGATCCAAAAGTATACTGAAGCTGTCAACCTATTAATATGAAATGTTCCAGACTTTTGGGAAAATATATGAAACTATGACCCTGCTGCCTATATTTACATATCTGTGCAATTGTTTCATAGAATTCTTGTCAACAGGACACAGACATGCTTGGTTTAATTTTCTGTCTCTTACTGGATGAGTATTTTCCTTTCTTTATCATGATTCATAATATTATAATATTTTATATTAGCCTCAGATGACTGCTATGTGACAATATTTACCAATATATACATATGCAGTATGCTCTATATGTTATGTTATGTAATCATCTGCTGGCTTTAGAGACAGGAAGTTTTTTTTTATTCAGTTCAATGACTGCTGTCATAGAAGCAACACAGAATATTCCCTGGGTTTTCTACAATTTTAACCTTCTTTTCAACAGAAATCAGTAATGTGTGTTCCCCACATATGTAAGAAAACCAAAACCTCTAAAATCTTTATACAACAATAACCTTACGATAAAAGAAAATCCTATCTCACATTAGCTGTTAAGAAATTATGCCTGTTTGCTACTTCTTTTGTTTATTGTCTTATATATAATTCCAAGGGATATTAAAAATAATCTTAAATCTTAAAACATCTTTATAATTTAAAATAAAATAATCTTAATTGCTTTCTTGAAAACAATCTTAATAATTCATTTCACAGGCCACAGCCCAAGGTGAGTAAAACTCCTTGTACAACTAAGCACTCCATTCAAGAATTATTCCTCTTAAGATGTGAAATGTTTAAAAGAACATTAAAAGCAGTTCAATAAGCAGGTTTTACTAAAATCAGTCTGTTAATTGCCTGAGTTCCTTTGATAATCTGGTCTTTGGGCTGTGATGGGTTATTCAAAAAGAATAATTTTAAGCTGGCTTCCTGAGGCTCTTTCTACTCGTAGCAAAGTGAGAGACATTATTTTAGAGGACAAATTGGAGCACACAAATCACCCTCTGGAAAGGCCTTTCCACTTCTTGATGTGTAGGGGAAACGTAGGGAGACAAATCTCCCGAGCAGATATGGACACTACTAAAATCAGAGGGGTTTGGAAATTTGAACCTTTTTTGAATTAAGCAATTTTCTTTCCGTACAGTTTAAGCAAGGTAACATGCTATAGTAGAAAGAATGAATATCACTAAATCATATTAATGTAGAACAAAAGATGTTGAGAACTATCACTGCAAATTTAATATCTCTTTTTAAATTAGGTCTATCATCTTCTGAAGGAAAGTAAGAAGATGTTTTAATAATTCAAGAACTCAGTTATTCAGGGAGGCTTGATCTATTTGAGCACTAACACACTGATGACAAGGGTGTCTATACTTCTCTTTTTTCATCTCCTGCTTTTTACCCCTGCCTTGACAAGTCCATATACGACTTTGTCTAAAATGATACTGTGAATTTGAAAACTACTGTTCTGATCACAAATTCTTTCCTAGTGCCATGGTACGTATAATAGTTAGCTTAAAAAATTAACAACTAATATTAGCTGGTTAATATTCCTAATTGTTACTGCACATACTGCAAATCAGGTGGGGGACAGGGAAGGGGAAGAGGGAGGCAGAGTTTAAAAATGTATAGCTGCAAATACTTAAATGACATATACAAGAGCTCAACTCCGTGAATCCACCACCCTGCTACTCAACCAAATAACAAGTTTCTCAAGAAAATGTGACCTGAAATTCTATATTTATGGCAGTCATAATTTATATATATATATATATCTATTTATACAGTTTTAAACTGTCCCAAGTCAGAAACTCCAAGAATACTTCTATTTCATTATTGCAATGGATTAGTTCAGTAAACAATGACATTGACTATCCCAACTTCTCCAACACATTCAATAATATTCCTGTAAATGTCTTCATTTTGTGAAAATCTGAGAAAAACAATGACAAGGAATGGAATGCCTTTTCTGCAATGTGGAAACACAGACTTCTCTCAAACAGATGTCTCCAACAGATACATAATGTGACAAATGACATTATGATTAAAAAAAAAAGTTAAGATGCTTAAATTTGAAATAGTGACTGTTGTGGACAATAAGAAAAATACTGGATATTCATGTTCAGTTTTACTTTTCTGCTGTTGTCAGATGTCAACATGTTACAGTTGACAGGATTTTCACGGGATTGAGGTATTTGGCCAACTTACTATTCACTAAGCATAAACCTGTTAATAGCCTATCTTGAAGAACAGCAATAAATTTTAGACAGGTTGGAAAATCTCCCCTCTGCTAACTAACAACACTGAAGCTCTTAGCTAGACCTTCCCACAATAAAGCAGATCCACTTTTAATATTCAATGGCATCAAATGTGATGCAAGTAATTTTGGTAGTGTCTTCCATACTTTCACTCTGTGTTGATGTATGACATTACTCTATGTGAAAGCAAAATATGACACTAAAGGCTTGTAGGGTAGAGCAAGATTAAAAATTCCATAGGATTTCAAGTGAGAACAAGAACTATTTCAGTTTTAGCTAATGTGGTCCACTCTTGCAATAAGTTTGTATGTCTGAAATAGAACATATATTGAAAAAGATATTCATGATCTCTTACCCGTCTATTGAGAATTTTAATTGTCCTTTAGAATTATTCTATTCATTTATTAAAATTAAACATTAATATCACTATTAGTATTGTTGCCTTTTTCTTTTTTTTTAATGTATCCAGCATTAGCTTCTAAGGAACAGATTCATGCATCTTTCCCTGGATAGACACTTCTGTCTGGCAAAGATTCTATTCTGATATAAATTACATGTGATGGCAACATTGCTTCTTAAACTTTGTCTTAAAATCAGCCAAAACATCCATAACAGGAAAGATTTCTAGAAGTTTTTATAATATTTTCCTCTTTTTTCCAACATTATTTTTGAGTGTGGACACTAAAACTAGTAATGCAATTAGAGTATCGATCTCAATAGCATTGTAAATTATTAACCATAGTACAACTATTTTCCCTAAGAATTCAAGAATCATATAACCGGATTTTTAGCCACTGCATTTCTCAGATGTTCTCTATTAATTTTTCATCCACTGGGGTGCCCTAGAACTATTTCCAAAAATTGAGCATTTAACATGAATATATGAATTACAATCTTCAGTTACATTCATGATCCTGATTTTTTAAAATATTGATTCATAGTGTACGGTGAGCTGTCTGAAATCAGATTACTCCGTAGAACTCATTCTTCTCATTGGCATGTACTCCAACACTTATAACCATAAGTTTTATGGCTTTTCATTTATTACAGGATGGACTCACTTAGCCTCATCCTCATTTTAACCTGGATCAACTTGGATTAATGTAGGTCTCTGAAATATTTCCTGTCTTCTCACTACTGCCTGCAACACACAGGCTACCAAGCCTTGTATATATTGAAAATACTGGCGTTTCCTAATGACAAAAGGTTTTTAAAAAACCTCTGAACCCAAATATCAGCACCATCTCCCACCCAAAAAAATCCCCAAACTACCCCAAACTCAAATTTACAAACGGAAAAACAAAGTTACTCAGGATGAAGTGAGAGAAAACCAATTTTAGAAAGGAACTGGAACTTCAGAATCACTGAGGAGAATTATGATATGTGACTGTGAATCAATGTATAAAAGGGATATGTTAATCAAGGGCCAACCAATTGACTTGGAATTTTCAATGTACTACTTGCAATAACAGACCAAGTAGAAGAGGTTTGGAAAGGAATGTTAAAACAGATCTTTAAATATAAATTAAGGCAATATTTTCATTGATTATTTCTGGCTTCAGAAGCCTAGAAGAAATTTTCCCTGTGGTTATCACGACCTCATATACAAGTGAATTTATGATAGAAACATAAGTGAAAAGGGCTTAATAATCCAAATTAACAATATGGGAAATGTGATTTGGAAACAAGTGCAACTAATGAGATATCCTATTTAATTGTTAGTCTTAAAATCTAATTTAAGAATGTTTTCTTTATCCTCTGAAATTTATCTCGAATTAAAGCACAAAAAGGAGGGGCTGTAAACTCAGTGATCCTTGTGGGTCCCTTCCCACTCAGAATATTCTGTGATCTTGTGATATTGTGAGAAAATAAGTCAAAATTCCTGCATATGACATATGTTGGCAGGGTATGCGGTCTTGTTTAACACATATTTAATATATATTAATATAGGTTAGCAGCATTAGCAGTAACGAAGGAACAAAGACAACACAGATGTGGAGGAACTGGGTAAGTGTAAATGTTAAAAACTTAAAGCTATGAAGCTTCATGTTAGCTGAAGGATGAGGAATAAAGGAAGAAATAAAGGAATAAAGGAATAGAGGAATAAAGATACGTCAACTACTAGATAAAGTTGTTGAAACAATTATCTACAGCAAAATATCTCTACAGCAAATATAGTTACCTGGGGTAAAATAGTCATCCAGGATGTAGGCACATGAAGCCCTACACCTATATAGGTACCTAAACAGATACATAAACATACCAAGGAAAGAGCAGTTCCAGTTTGATAGTCTAGTCCCTTTCAAATACTACTGTCACATCTATACAGGCTCATTCATCACCAAGGAAGCTCTGCCTCATCATTCAGACTGCTTCTGCAGTGCTCCCTCCAAGGCCCTACAAAGCAGCCCGCTGCGGAATGTTTCAAAATCTGGGAACCGGACACAACCACTGTGAAACGTACAGAAATATTTACACAGCTGAAAACAGTGAAACACTCTGTTCATGGTCGTGTTTGAAATCACACAACATATTTGTTGAACAAACTCAGACTCCTGTATCATTTAAATCCACAGGTTTAATTGCACAGCATGACAGATTTGCATGCATTCCTTTGGAACTAATACATCACAATGCCTAATTTGAAACAATGTCTGAATTCAGTGTCCCACAATAACCTGGAGTGAAATTTTAGCCCTAACAGTTCCCTAGGAGCTGCCTGCAGAGATTATTTGACCGCATGAGAAGTAGGACCAAGCTAGCCCATTGACATGAAGAGTCAGCCCCTGCTGCTCAAGACACACTTCATATTTCACACTTGAGAGGAAGGAGCACTTCTGGAAGATTCTTACTGCCTCAGAGAATCTACTATGCTGGTCTCTGTCCTGCTACTGTACCACTTAACTCTGCACCCTGAGCACAGCTCTTGTGTTGGCTCTGTCTCTTATGTCCCACACGCCCAGCCAAGGTATTCTCATCAAGTGCGGGAGGCCTCTGTTGCTGCTGCTGAGTGCAAGAGAAGGGAACTCTTGCCATGGTCCTCAGCTGGCCCTGTGGACAAAAGGGTTTCAATCACAAGGCATTTACAGGAGCGGCTCTGTCCCTGTCTGAAGGATACTCTCAAAGATGTAATATACTGTAGCACAGAATAGGTAATTATTCTCTGGAATGCACTGGAGAGGTAATTCTTTCCTCTTCATGTGTACTTATTTCCTCCGCCTCAGCATAAACACTGTGAAAATAAAAGTCTTTATACAAAAACATCTACTCAGAGGTCAAGTGTCAGGCACTGACTGCCCCTAGACCTATTGCTTTATAGGGCAGCCTTTCAGTAGTCAGACAGACACACTTAAAGAGTAAAGGTTGTTTACTAAGAAACTAAAGCAACATAGCTAGTAAAAAATAATAATAATTTTAAAAAAAGAAAACTGCTGGGACAGTTTTGACTTGAAGACTTTTCTATCACTTAAGGTTTGAGATGTAATTTTTTGCACATATATTGGTACCACCAAAAGAAAGATAATTTAAATTCTTTAAAATACTTATCAAAATAAGCATATATTTCAATATAGAGGTCCCACTAATTTGATAGCATTATTTTTAAAAAAGAAGTAAACTGAAAAGGGAAACTTTAAGCCACTTTTCTACTTTCAAAACACAAAAGAAATAAATGCAATATTATGCAAATTTCATGAACTAAAGAACAATGCCGTGACATATCCTAGAACACTAACTGTTAATGATGTTATGTAAAAGATACTTATGTGACGTTAAATAACTTCACTGTTTCATAACAGGGAATTCTGAGATGGGCTAATGGCTTACTTTAGGCAAAGGGATGTCAATGTCAGAAGCACAATTAAAATTTTTTCACAGGTTTACAGATCCTAGTCCTACAGTATTAGCTCATGCTTATATCCAAGTTGTCAAGAGCAAAATGACATCCTGCTGCCATTCATTAACATAAAAGCCTTCCAAGGTAGTGCAGCTGTTTTGTAATATCATCAATGTATCAAAGTGACCTAAATCACACGATCATGCTCAGTTTCTACAAAGAACCATTAAAGTTCTCAAGAATCAAGGCTTAAACCTTTGCTGCTGCTTGACTAAGAATAAAAAGGGGTGAAAGGAAATAAATCAAAGAACTATTTGCATCCTGAAATAGAAACCATAATTTACCATTTCAAAATATTGTAGGGAGCATACAGTAAGACAGCAGAGCTAGTGACACAGCTGCCTAAGTAACTGAAAAGCACCATTCCCCCAAAATGGTGCATATGAAGAACATCCATGCATAACAGCAGGATCTAAATACTAAACAATAATAATGCTGTAGACATAGAAAAATTTTTTTAAAAAGCATGCTACAGTCTTGTTTTCTGAAGTGTCAAATACACACCTGGAAAAGATATCATGAGCATCTTTCCAACTTTTGAGAACGAAAAGAAAATGAGTTCTTTAGATACCTGAAGGAATTCAGAAATCTATACACTTAGTCATGACAGCAATGTCAAGATGTACCTTACTGAGCTTCAATTTAATGTCTATGTCCAGACTGAGAAATAAACTGATGAGCTTTAACTTCTACAGATTACATTTATATGCCGTAAATACGTAAGCCAGCATGCTCTTGGTTGATTACAATTTGAAAAATTGCAATGTAAAAGTGACACTTTCTTCCACTATAATTCTCCGTGTCTGACACTTGCCAAGTAAACTGGCTACTATGCAAATAATAGAGCATCCTTTGTGTTTACACTTCTATCTGCAGTGTACATCCCTTTAATAGCTATGTCATTCATAGCAAACAGGATATACAGAGAGGTTTATATGTTTAGGTATAAGCATGCATACATATGCACATTTGCATGTGAATATATATGTATTTAACACATCTGTTCCCTAGTGATTTATCAGTTTCATAGGCTTTTTCATATGGTTCCAAGAAACATCAGACTAGAAGAGAGACACCTTCTGTCATTTCCTCTCTATCTTGTTGCCTCTTTCTATAAATAACACCGCATAGATAGTTTAAAAATTGCAAAAAAGACTAGAAGACATGTAAAAAAAAAGACCAAAAAAGGAAAATAATTAGGATTTTTTGTTAATTTACAGATCTATACATTAATACAGTAAATAAAAACTAAACCCACATATTTTTGGTATGAAAAATAAAGGCTAGAAGAGGTTGAAAAAATCCCACATGCTCAGAATACATTCTCTGTTAGTGTATATAATAATATTAATATGAAAACATTGGCACAACCATATCTGTTTTGCTGTGTTTTTCAGCTAAAGAGTACATGTTCCAAGTGGGACGTCTCATGTGATACAAAAAAATTTTTTAAGTAGATCTGAGTGATGGTGCTGTTGAAAATAGAGTGCAGATAGAAATACAGCTTATTAAAAAGCAAAGAACTCTGTTAGTATACAGATGATACAGCTGTTTTCTTTGGCAATAATCTCTTTCCTCTGCTTCTTTTTTTATTGAAAGGAACTGGCTTTCCATAAATTTAAAATAAATAGAGAATTTGCTGCTACAATGTCTTAAGCAACATAGAGATTCTAAATACTTTTCAAATCTCAGACAATGCATATACATTAACTTTCTACAATTAAGAAAAAATAATGGAAAATGAGCTGTCAATGTCGTTAACCCAATTATGTAACAGTCCTTTTTCTGTACCTTGTATTAATTAGGATTTTGATTCACCTTCTCATAAAAGAGCTTTGATAGATAAAACCAAACTAAGAGATAACAGAAAATATATTTCTTCAAAAGAACACTAACTGTGAAAAGAGTCCTTGTTTGTTATCACAAGCATTACTTCATTGACACATAAAGTTCTCAGCTGTAGTAAAATGAGACAAAGTCATAAACTTGTTTTCTCTTTTGCCTTTTTCCCAAGTACAATTATAGAAGTCAGGACTCCAGAAATGTCTGTTTGTGTAATTGGTTACTTAGAGGACCCATTTGCAATCGAGATATTTCGCCATTTCTTTTAGTACACTATTAATGAGCTGCTCATGCCTAGAATCAATTAATCATGAAGTTCCTGAATTCTAAGACATTCCAGCAAATTTTAGTCAACTAGGTTAAGTATCTATATCTCAAGGAAGTGCCCTGTAATTTTTATGTCTCTATTTTCTGATATTATAATAATTTTTAATACACGCTGTGTTCTGTTTGCCAGTTTCAGGAAGGCATGTTAGCTCAAAATTTACTTTCTCTGAGTTTGCAGCTGCTAAACTGTATAAATACCTAATTAAAATAGCTAATAAAATAAATAGATCAAAATTAGCAATGTCTTCTTGTACTCTTTCATTGCATCCTTCTCAAATAAAAGCTGTGTATTCTGTGACTACCTTTACATCTTGGTACAACTCTGAAGACATAATAACCATATAAATCTCTTATTACCTTATTAGTTAGTTATTTAGTTTCACTACTGATTGGCCTAAAGTGGTTTTTTGGCAGGATGCTCAGAGATTCCCCAACTCCTCCTATACAGGCAAAAATATTTCAAATAACTCCATCTCCAAATGGTTCCAAAAAAGTTCAGAAAGAAACCAATCTTTTTTTTTCCTTGCCCACTAAGGCTGACATCCTAACAGATGAGGAATTTAACACTGCAATGATCATATTTGACATGAATTTTGTATGTGATTTTGGAAAAGGTTAAACTTAAGTCCATAATTTGTCCCTCAATACATTTCCACAAAATTAGGACTAAATTCCATTGAGCCCAAAACTACAGACCAGTTTCGTTTGCTGCTGAGATACAGGTTACACCCAGAAAGCATTTTGATGGTCTCTACTCAATACATTAGTTGCTTCAAATCTCATGAAAACAAACCAAAGCAAACAAAAAATCCCAACCAATCAACCAAACTACCAATCAACCAAACAACCCCCACACCCAAGATATAAGATTTTAAAAAAATAGACCTTTTTCAACTCAAACACCAAGCTCAGAAAATTCAGACCTGCTTTTCATAGCCCCCTAATCCACTCTGCTACCTCAGTCCATGTTTTCAACTCAATATAGTCATAGTGAGAGAGGAAATATATTACAAAATCTTTCAGCACATGGAAAGCAGTCTCAGTAAAGACATTTGAATGTAAAAGAGTAGAAGAAGATGGTTCCCAAACCTTTAACATTTCCCAATTTACAATCTGACTTCTCTGTGCAAAAGGAAAATGAAATCTCACACGCATTTTCAGGAATTGGTAAAGACCACTGTGTTATCTAGATTTATTGCTGCTTACTGCATTTTATGACATAAAAACTAAACTTCATGCCTTTGAAATTAACATTGGAACAGTAAGTATTTTAGCATGAGTTAACCAAGAGACAAGGAGTGTTCTAGCAAAGAATAGGCAAAACTACTTAAGCTCTCCAACCACATAATTATGTGTTACTCGGACAAGTTTTGCCCTCATGAAAACTTACATATTAGAAACATTTGTAGAATGTTTTTTCCTTTTTCTCTTTCATGAAATACACACTTTAGCAAAATAAAATTATGATATTAAAATAAAAAGGAAAGAATGTAAATTGCATCCCCTCCTGACATTGCAGTTGCTGGGTGTGCCTACACCATTCTGCCAAAAAAGGAAAGAACTCATCAGCTTTCTGAATTGAGGGCTGTTCTCAATCTCTATGTTAGTTAACAGTTACCAGTTCCCTAAGGTCAAATCTATGAATATTTAATACTAAATAGAAGTGCTAATTGTGTTTGAGAAACACAGAATTGGACAAACATATTCTGCACAGTCATTATAGAAACATAAAACATTATTATAATTGTGGAGTTTTAAGTGCTTGAAGGGAGAAAAACCAGAAAAAAGTCCAATTAATTTTATCCAATGCAGGAAAAATAGAAACAACAAATGGTGACTGATCAGGGAAAAAAACCCCATCTTGTTACACAAACTGCTTTCTTTGTATCCTGTGCCCAGGAGACAAGGGCTGCTCTAGGACAGGAAGAACTTTCATCATTCATGACTGGCAGCCATGGATTCTGAAAATGGTCCACAGGTTTACTGAGCCACATAGATATCAAGCCCATATCAATAATGATAAATAGCCATTGAATCATTGCGAGCCTTTTTAATGCTGATGGGAAAATGCACAAGTGAGATGCCTGTGACAGAATGGCAACTATTTATAAATACTGAAGGACTGACTTTTGACAGCATTCCAGATTTACTTCAAAGTAACTGGAGAAATGTCATGCTGCACATAGTCTAATTTTGTAATTATGACAAATGATTCATAATTTTCTGCTTTATTTTAGAGACTGGTTTCAGAAATGCTTTGACCATAAATTGATCATTTTTATTTATGTTAAAATGTAAAAATCATCTCAGTAAATTACACTTTATTAGCACTTCCTTATATTTAGCCTGCATAATAATGGTGCAGAATTACTCAGAGAATTTTTTAAAGGTTTTATGCAATAATATTATAGATATTTATAAGGCAGAAAGCACACGATCATGCACACAGGAATCTGTTAAGAAACATGACAAATACTAAGATCAAATACTGTTGTGACATAAGATAATTTGGGAGTGACATCAGTGGGTATTAACTTTTAGCACTTCTCATTTGGAAGCTTATTTATTTATGGTGTTAATAATACTGCCTTCAGTCATGCAGGTTTGCAAATCAAATGTTGGCTGAGGTCATCATTGTGTTTGAGGGCTTTAGTTGACCTTACATGACTCCAGCTCTGAAGATGTCAGACTGACTTAGAGGATTTAGCCATGGTCTCTTCTCAGATAAGCACCCTTCCTTCCACTAATTCAAATCTATAAATGACTTGCTGTGTGCTCCTACAGTTGAAGAAACTTTGGGATCCCTTATAATAAGTTTTACAGCATTTTACATAGATCTGGAAACTTGAACACCTATGCCATTAACTCAGAAAATGAAACCAGAAACCAGAAGCATTCTGACTGCAAACATGCTGAGACAAAAACTGCAGTTAACACATTAGTCCATAAAATGGATTGAATTTAGAAACATCAAGTGGTGTTTAAAATATTACATTAGAAACTTCTCAAAACTCCTAGTTATTCACATTAAAGCTGTCCTTTTACGCTATTTCCTGTGAGTTTAAGCCAAAATCTAATTTTTTCATGATTTTAAAGAAAATTATTTCACAAGCCCTACATAATAAATACATTTTCAGTAGCCATATTTGATTAAGGAAGAGAAAAATTAATCTATTCCATATAAATTTTCTCAAAATTGCTTACTTATTTTTTTTAATTGATTCTGTCGGATCTTAATTAGATACTCACATTCTATTATGTAAATTTATGAAACTTACTCTGAAAACCAAAAATTCACCCAACATGGAGAAAAAATTATTTTCAGTTCAGAAAATAAGCAGAATGGAACCTCACTCTAAAACAGACAAAGTAATGAATTCAATCTGGCCCTTATAAAAAATAGTATGACGAAGTACTTGCCACATAGATTAGAGTACCTTGGACACATTGAAAAGTTAAATAAATAAATAGATATCTGAGGTAGTAAGGCAATGTTATATTTTTCTCATTTATTCCATCATAGCTGCTGCCAGACAAATTCACCTTTGAATCAGTTGGCAAAGACATTCATTGATCATGCAGTCAGCATTCAGCGTCTCATGCTGAATTGAATAAAGCAGATACATGTCATGAAAAATTATAAAATAATACTCAAAATGGCAAAAACATTTGAAACCATGGTCCATATAAACAAGACCACTCAGCAAATACTAATACCAGCATGAGTAGTTAACTCGATACATAATTGTAGTGAACATCAGAAAGAAATAGAGGAGGTACCTAAACTCTTTGTTCATGATTGATTGGAAATGCCAAGTTATTAAAACATTAATTCCAGGGCAAATGTAGTTTATTCAGGGGATTACCTTTCTTTTGTACTTTTATTCTTCATCGTGTGACAAGAGTACCAATGCCATCTTTCCCTAGGCTTAAATAAAATGAAGGCATTAGTGTTTAATCTTTTGAGAAGGTAATCTATAGAGATGAATAAGGCCTTTATGTAGAGATAATCATAACCTGCTATGTCTATGCAGGTGCAATCAACTATGAAGAGATGTCCCAAAGTGTGGGCAAAGCAGCTACGTAGTTTCTCCAACTTAAATGGTTCTGCTGAAGGAGTGAAACTACATTGGTTTTATTTCTTCACTGAGTTATGGACATAATTACCGCTGCTATTACAAATTGTTTGAAAGCATGTCTCACAACAAAACTTGGTAGTTGGCCATTGCTGTGACTAAATCATCACAAGTTTTCTTCCAGTACATTGAACATAACAGTACTTCAGTAGAAACTAGATTGATAATAAATGTTCAAACAGATATAATTAAAGACTATTCTTAATGAGTTACTTTAATGCAAATTCATGGTTGCTTCCTTGTTTAGAAAGTGAAGAGATCACATGGAGGTGCATGGTGAGATACATTAGACTAAATCCCAGTGAAGACTGACACAGAAATCTTGAATTTTGCCCTTGCAGGAAAGGACAAAACTCTCAGAATGCTGTTTATAGAGGGAAACCAGAGCACAGTGAAATTGTGCAGACTTACTGGAGAGTAGATTACTACACCTGAAGTGTTTAATGAGCTGTGCTCCCCTAGCATAAACCCCAAAGACTGGTTCCACAGGGACTGCATGGGAGGGAGCAAGAAATGCACAGTAAATTCTCATGTAGTCCTTGCAACACAATAACAGTGAATTCTTCAACTGTTCCTTTTTGAAAAGTTCCTTAAAACTTACTATGTCTGAAAACATTCCTCGTAGGTAGAAATGGGTATAGTAGCCTATGACATATATGAAAAATGTGATCTAGAAGTTTCCAGAGTACTCCATGAGACAGAATGTAATTTTCTAAAATGCGCTATAGCATGTTTATCATATCCACAAGGGCTTTTTTCTAAGAAATTATTACATTAAAGGATCATGATTTCAGCAGCAAGTATGGCCAAAAAAAAATCCCGTTAGTATAAATGGGAACTGCATGACTGATTTTAAGCACAGAACAGCTTACTCATGACAGATGTTGGCCTACAACAACCTTTATAATGGTCCAGAAGAGATCTTCTGTAAAGACACACCATCTACTGAAGAGATTTAACTCCTTCTTCCATAGCTGCAAATGCTGCAGAGCAGCTGGAGCTGAGATCACTGATGAGTTACACAGAACGTTTAAACAAGTGTCAAACAAGTTAACTCTGAAGTTCCTACAAAGCCATCTATGGAAGTAAAATAGAAATTACTCCATTGACAAAGCAGGTGAAACTGGCAAAGAGGGAAATATTATAGAAGTCTAAAAATGAGCTAATATGAAGAAAATGCCCAGGAAACAGTAAATTGAAAGCACAGTGTGTACTTGTCATGCGATTGAATGAGCCACATATACCTGGCACTATTTCACAGGACTACAGACACAGCTCTGTTGGGTTTAGCAGCCGCAAATCATCTGTAACATAATTTCATTTTTTAATACTTTCAAGAAGAGCCAAAAACCCCTGTCATACTGAGAATATTTTTGAGACTACTTGCAACTTTTTTTGGTCTCATTCTATCTACATAGGTCTCTTTATGCACATACCAGACCAAGCTCAGCTTTTTGGCCTTTGTACAGCAACATGATTGTGGCTTGTGCCAACATTATCAAAATATTTGCTGTAATTGACTCTTCTATTGCAGTTTAATTTTTCTTTTGTTATCTTAATGAATTAATGATAACTTGAGGTGGAAGAACAGCCATCTATTAAAATATTTCCTATTTATCATGTATGACAGAAGCTAAGAAAAGTCCGTGGGGAAAAACTAGGAACAATTGCTTGCTTAATTGCTGCATCATAACCAGGAAAATTTGAATAGAATATTAGTTTAACATATCAGTACAAATGATTCTAATGGGCAATGAGGGAAGAAAAGGGAGTACACCAGGAAAGCTGTCATTTAGTACATGAAGGATGTATAGAGCTGACAATAAAGCTATTCACATTCAGAAAAGGAGTTCCCTGCAGCAGTATTTCTCTATTTCAGAGATACTGAGGAAGAGATGCAAACCCAGATTCTACTCTTGATCTCCTCTTTTTCAGCCCCATGCCTTATTTTCAGCTTCAGTAAGGAAAACTGGTGCTTTGTAAAGGAAAAGGCTTTTGGGAAGCAGAGATAATTCTTTTTTTAAATAGCAGCAAATGAGGAAAAGCTCCCAAATGCAATGTCCTTCCAGTCCAAATGATTCTATGATCTTATGCTTGTTTGCTGCAATTGCTGTTGGAAGGAATAGTAAAAATGGAGCTGGTGATTTCCTTAAAAGAAAGGAAGTGTTTCTCAGCAGGTGGAGGGATGAAGTGACAGAATTTTCTGATCTATAAATTATCCTTAAAAAAGACAGAACATCTGTTAAAATTCTTCCTCTTTTAGGAATATCTCAAAAGTAGAAAGGTGGACGAAATAGCTCTGTCATCATCAAGCCTTCCCAGCCATTTGCATTAAAGGAAAGGGCAGAGCAAAACTGAGGCAGAGCAAAAAAAAAATAACTCTTCTTATTTTGTGGATGAACAGTAAAAGTGATCAAAGTGTCCGGGTTTAATAAAAGGAAAAGTTCAATTGAGAAAAATTATAACCTTCTCCCTGCTCTTATAATTTAAAGCATTTGGGTAACGCTTATGTCTTTCTCTGGTTTTAAAAGGCTGAGTTCAGCATAAGCAATAAGGGTGCTATGGTCCCTCTTTTGATATCAGTTCAATCAAAGTTGTACTTCAATAGAAACTAAGCTTTCCTTTCAAAAACAATAAAAAAACACATCTTCCTCTTTCAGTTAGACAAAATACCAAAACTCGCTTCAGTCTGAATAAGATGGGACTGTTCTAGAAACCTCTAACTGTAGGAATTTCAACAATAATTTGGAAACCTAAATTTGCCTAACCTCTCTATCAATATCATATATATATATGTATGAATTCAAAGGCATAGAGACCAGAAATTACTGTAAAAGAAAGAAAAAAAAATTGGAATTCAAGTATAAAATTTACCCCATATGTGCATGATTGTAACTCATTTTCTCAAGTCTGCTCTTTCCTCTCTATTATACGCGATCCCATGTCATTCACTGTACAGAGTTTTGTTTAAGTAAATTAAAAGACAAGGAAAATTACAGTTGAGAAACAGCATAAAAGAGCTGCCCTGGCAAGGTAACATCCCTGAAAACTCCTAGCCCAGGGACACAGACCAAGAGCTGAATTCTGCAGTGAAACTCAGCTTTCTTTTAAATGGCCAAATCTCAGACGTTGGGGGAGAAAAAGCAGATGCCTGATTTGGCTTCTGATCATTTCAGCAGAAGCTCTGAAAACTGACTACCTTTATGGTTACAACCAGCCAGGACCATTGCCATCAGAGCTAATCAAATACCAGTTCTGTGGTATCATATACTAATTTAGGTGCATTTTCCAAATGCTCCTGTCACAGTGACCTCTAATTTCTTCTTCTTCATCATCATCTCCTTCTATCTCCCCCCCTTATTCTTCCTCTCCTCTACTTTTACTTCAGCTTTTTCTTTGAGGATATGGCAGGGAGTAGAGCTATTGCTGACAAATACCTATCAGAGTCTTTCCTTTAATGAGCAATCTTAATTATAGATCCAGTGACGCTCAAAAACATTTAGAAAATTGCCAGCACTGAGCATTGTTCTACCATGACCAGCTTTACATTATACCCATGATCACACTGGTGACTTTATTCTGTTAAATCCTCCTGGTATTTCTCAACTTATTTTTTTAGTTCTATTATTAATAATCAAAGATTAGCTCATTTAATGTCCTTTCCAGATCATTATTGAAAGCAGAACTTCAAACCAGGGTAGTTCTCTTTCCATATTCAAACATACCACTACATTTTACACTTTCCAAAACTGAGCAATTATTCAGGTTGTTTGTTTTCCAGGTCAAATCCAGCTTCTGACCTGTGAGACAACATTGTTAGATTAAGTGTAAAAATTGCATATGTTACTAAATACCTGGATCATCAGAGGAAAAATGGTCAGTATTCAGTATTTCAACTGTGTAAGCAGATACATTTTCTTAAACTATGTTTAAAAATTACTACTTTTTTTTTTTTTCTATTTTTTTCCCTCATGAGCACTAGTGAAATTAGTTGAAAAGAGGAAAAGCAACTTTCATATTCCTGTTGGAAGCAATTCATGAACCCAGTTACTGGAGTGCCAGAACATATCTACCTTTTGAAGTATTTCTTGTCACATGCTGAATATTTCATAATATCCAGACCAGCATATACATATTTATTTCAAGATGGTTTAGGAATACTATGTCCTGCTAAAATTGTATTAATTCCAACAATAATTACATATCAGCAAGATAATATTTTTCAGAATAGGAAAAGAAGAAAGTTTTAAACATGAAAAATTCTTTTTAAGGATATACATTTATCCAATACTAACCCGCAAATCATTTGATGATGAATGAACAACACTTCTGCTACCTTGAATGTACTGGCACAGTCATCTCACCTATGAGCTTTTTTGATTAGTTTAATGACTACCGTGGAAATGACAGAGCTGAAAGGCTCTCTTGGAAATGTCATATCTGAAAAATGTTAAAAAAGTTTTTGCAACATTCAGGCACCAGACATCTAATTATCTGACTTCAGTAAAACAAAACACTATCATGAAACAAGTAATTTTGCAGTAAAATTATGCAGATTATGGCAATGATGGCAGCATATTTTAAAAATGAAAAAAGTGTTTTTCTCTTTCCTTGGACATGCAGAAAGTGTTGCTAGAAATGTAAGAGATTTATAAGGGCATTTAAAGTAAACATATACAAATGTACTTAGAAGAGAAAATGCATTATTGTGATTTGCATTTCCATGCATTTTACTTTATGAGTCTTTTGTACAATTTTAGAGCCTACTATTGAAAAATATTCTCCTTCTTAAAGCAGGATTTTTGACTAAATAATTTTTTGCTAGGTTGTAGAGAATTTCTATGAGGTTATTACTAAAATTCCTGTAGACTTTTAATTTTTCATAAATCAAAAATTTAGAATACTGCAGGAAAAGTAGCACAGCTAAGATGAAGGCAAATCAGATCTAAGCAGATATTTGTAGATTTCAAGGAAAGAATCTGTCAGTTCCTGCAGAGTTATGGAAAATATCTTACCACTTTCTCATTAAAAAGAAGTGGTAAAGAAGTTTTAGAGGAAGAAAAATCTTGTATTATAAAAGATACATGCACATAATACCAACTCACATCTTTCTAAAGCCTTTCAGTCTTATTTGGAGTGGAATACAACGCTGATTTGTTTGACAGGTGTTCAAGAGTTTCCTCTGTTGCCTTTTAAGATGTCAGAGACTCAATTTTTAAAGCTTCTACTCAAGCTCCTTTGTTTTAGTTCAAGTTCCTTTCTTTAAGAAAAAGCCTGCAGTTACACCTCAAATACTCTTAAATATAACTCGGTTTTTAGAATTTTTTTTATGTAACACTAGTTTACCATCTTTTTGCGTTTAATTGAAGTGAAGCAGACAGATATGTTCTTAACTGTTTAAATTAAAGACAGTTCATACTCAAACTATATTAGGCCATACGGCCATAAAAAATTATATCATAAGTGAGCAAAATAAAAATCACTGGAATGTTACTAAAAGCTACACCTCTTCTCAGATGAGGAGACATTGAGCTGTTCTGCAGCTCATTTGGATTGTGTCAGTAGGCAGGAAGGGGAGGCAGTCCATCAAGGTCTCTCTGAAGTTCTTGGGGTATGAGGTGATCTAAACTGCAAATTTCAAATTACATTTCTGTTTTGAATTCTCCCAAAACTTCCTGATAATTAAAATGTAAACTTTGGTTTTGTATCAACTCAAGTTATCATGATAAACTGGAACAAGAACTTGTGTCAACAGCAGTCTGAGAGATCTGCTTCACTGGAGAGTTACGAGTGAAAGAACAACTAAGTGCCCTGGCACATGTCTAAAAAAGCACTTACATGAATGTTTCAATCAAAACTTCTGATTTATCTCAATCAGGACCTTTTTTTCCCCCCACTTTTGTATGACTTTGTGCAGGTTCATAACACTGTGAAGGCTTTAATTTTAACTGGTCTTTATTGTCCATTTAAACTGAAAAAACTGAACACCACTAAAAAAAAGGCTACAAAAGTCTCTGTCACCTGATAAACAAAACAGTGAATTACACTGTAAATATGAATATATTTAAAGGAAAAATCATGTGGCTTCACCAGATTTAAAATAAAATGAAAAGGATAAATGAATAAAATTTTTAAATGTCATTTGCTTTATATACATTTACATATCTGTTCCCTGAAGGACAGTTCCCTCAACAGCGCCTTCGACATTTTCTCTGGTTAGTCAAATTCATTGTTTACATGACTGCTAAATTTTACTTACATTTAATTTGTAACCACTTAGATGTATACTCATGCTTCAAGTCACTTCATTCACCAATCATTCCCAGAAATGACGATTACAAATATAATTGTTATGCACTTCTGTTGAAATTACATAGGGTATTTTTAATAACTGCGTAAAATTCTGAAAGGTAGCAGACCAGCAGTTGTTCACATCTTGAGTCTGTACAAATACAAGAACAGACAACCACAACAAAAACAGTAGCATTCTGCTTCCCCTCTGCATTTGTTTATATTGAATACATAGCACTTCAGGGGAAAATCAACAAGAAAAGGAAACTGACAGGAGGTAAATAGTAATTTGGATGTTCAGATGCATACTCTCCAATTTTTTTTCATTACTTGAAGAATTTCCTTTTTCTTTAATTTTTCAAACATCTTTTTTAACATGCCAACGAGTCAATTACAGAACAGAAAGCTCATACTAGTTTTGTTATTCCATGCATTTCATGAAATAAAGTACTTGCTAGACTGCCAATCACATAAAGTCTATTCAGCAAGTGGAAACCGATCCAAGCCACAAAAATCAGACATCTGGCAACAAAGGTTTTGGCTCGAGTCTACCTGAGGTTCAAGCAGAATTCATACCCGCAATGTGTAATGAACCAAAACCACAGGGATGCGAAAGCTCACGGAAATGTGCCATCCTGATTCAATGGTCCAAAGTATCTTACAGTGTATCCTTGGGATGAGTTTGGGTAGAGCCTGTCTGTTTCTCATCTGTAAGTAATACCTACTGTTGCTTGACATTATTTTAAGCACTACTTTTGTCAGGAGTCTGTCTGCCCGTCCGTTTTCAGAAATTCATGTTTACATTCCATGCACGGTCCTCAAGGAACAACTTGTTGGAGCCTCCTTGACTTCTCTGGGACAACTGAGTATGGATCTGGTTGTGCTATCATATGAAACAAGCAAAGACAAAGAATTTTCTTATATCTACTCTCAAGCACCATCTCTACTGAGCTAGTTTTGAGAAATAACTGATAAATAACAGATAACAACTCACAAGTGGGTAGTAGTATTTCCTGGGCTTCCTATGAAGTGTATGACAGGCTTTTAAAGGAAATGATTATCAAAGAGACAAGGATGTATTCCCTTTCAGTTGAGAGTAGCAGTTCATAGCACCTCAGTGCCTCTTGCTGGGGCATTCATTCAACACCTTCTGGAAATTCTGGGCATGCTGGAGAAGAATGCCATTCAGAATAATAAAGATTTGAAGTAATTGTGTGACATACCTTGGTAAAAACATGTGTTTCTCTGTTTTTATGAGGAAAAAATATTTGTACTATTCATTTTAAAGAGCTGCCTTCAAAAGCGGCTACTTTGCTTGAAATGTTGAAATATTGCATTATATGACTACGACTAAGACATCTCAAAGCTATCAGTGTGAGAAAAATTGTTGGCTGTCTGTCTACTTCCCAAACACACTGTCTCTCCAACATATTAAATGAGGAACAAGGCAAAAATAGAGATGTGTATTGTCTCAGTTTGGCAGAGAGAGGTGCTTGATTTCCAACCCGGCAGCTACAGCTTGTGAATTCATTGCCTTTGTCCATTTGCAGGGCTCTTTGCACCACAGGTTTTGGCTTTGTAATAATTCCTAAAATTACAAATAAGAAATTTAGATTCATACTTAAAAATACTTCATGCTTGGTTTTTGCATTAGGTTGGACTCCTAGTTTTTAAAATTGCTGTTGAAAATAATTTCTGATAGTAACAAGCAATGTTGCTCAGGTTTTCATATTGGAGCTGACACTGTTTAAAATCTTCATTAATGGCCTGGATAGCACAACAAAAGGGTCCTGCATCATATTTGCAGATGACATCAGGCTGGGTGGACAGGTCTGGAGAGGTACTGAATGGATAAAAAAGGTGGACTGAATACAGAAAGGACCCTTATGAAGTTCAACAAAGGCAAATGGAAAGTCTAACATCTGTGATGATATAAACCCTTACAACAGTACAGGTTGAGAACTCCATGATTAGAAAGTGGCTTTGTACAGAACAATCTGAAAGTTTATGGTAGGCAGCAAGTTGAGCTCAAGCCATCAACTCAGTCTTTCAACTGGGAAGACAAATCACGTCCTGGATTGCACTGGCCATCAGCTGCAGGGAAGCGAGCACTGGAACTATCAGAGAGCATCATGAGCAAGACTCCTGCACACTGGGGGATGAGCTAAAGGAGACCTTGGCACAGATTAGGGTAGGGACTTCAACACAAGTGCAGTTCCACAGGACCAAGCAGGATTGGTGGCAGTCACAAGCTCAGCCCAGTGATCATTGGACAAGTGTGATGTGACAGTCGGGGCTGGAGTTAAGCTATAGGTCCAACAAAACCTTCAGGACCAGCAGGAAATCAGTCTGGGCACAGGGCTGCATGCTTCATAGGTCATGCAAGAACTAGGGACACAGGGTGAGCTTAAACAAAGTTTCTGGACCAAAAGGCAGAGGGTAAATAGGTGCACTATGACTGGTCAGGACAATCAGTGCTTGTGGGTGCACTCAGGGCCTTGACGCCCTGAGAGCTGAGCTCTGCATAGCAACTGAGTCCTTCCAGATGTAATCAATTCTTTCCCAATGCATTTCTAATCATGTCTCTATCAGTCTGTCTGTTCACAATCTCAGATCTGACTACAACATTTCTTATGTCATGTAGAATAATTAATTTTATTGTACTTTTTAGTAGTATGCTGCCATTGCAAAACTCTTATGCCTTTATGTATTCTTGCAATAGTTGCTTATAAGATCACTTAAAAATACTTAGGTCCTTATTTATATAGCATAATTGTATGTCTGTTTCTATTTTACCTAATTTATCTTGTAGTATGTCAGTAACAAAGTCAATGCCTTACTCAAAAAGCTGTACCATAACAGTGTAGTACTTTTGACTCATGACAGAAAATGGAGAATTCTACCATTTAATTTCAGAAAGAAAATTATGCTTTTCTTGATGCGTTAAATATTAATTAGTAATTGCTTTTCAACATTATAGACCTTTTCTTTAAAAAAATAATCATCTTCTTACAGCTTTGGAAACTACAGAAAAATAGAGTTGATGTCACAAAAATTAAATTTTTTTATATATGAACTTAAGAGAGGGATGAATGTGAAACAAAAGTAATTTTGGACAAATTGGGACAAACCAATCTGCATCACACCAGGGATCAATACTCCATCTAAGATATACAAGATATTTTCAGCTTTTCAGAATAAAGTCAATTTCTCAGTTTCACCACCAAAGCCCTTCTTCAAAACCGTCGATCAAGTTTTGGACATATCCATCCATCAATATATCCTACATTTTGTGTGCCATATTTCTTGGGTTCTGATTTCACCAGTCAGCCTTCTTAATTCCTTTTTTTGTCTTCATTAGAGTACTTATCCCACCAGCTCTGCTCAGATTTTTTTGCATCTCTGTGGTCTTAATAGTTACTAAGTATAAATCCGGAAACAAATTTACACATCACAGTAAGAAATGAGGCACGGCAGCATTAATTTTTAGATTACATTCTCTCCAGTACATAACAGTTCCCCAAACCTAATGCCAGGTTTCTAGACTCTGTTTGTAAACAATTTTTAAAAAAATAAGTAATTAGCAGCCAGCCACCAATGTTAGCCATTACAGAACACCAAGGTCTTACGGAAAAGGGCAGCCATTGAAAGGGATGCCTTGCAATACAGTAGCCCAACAGTTATCATCTTAAACATTTAAGATCCAGATAGAATTCATTACTCTGCCCAAATACCATGTGAGCTCTTCAGTTTCTGTGGCAGAGAAGGCCCTGGAGCAGGGCAGCTGCTCCTCTTCAATCTCTTCCAGTGTTATTAATGGCCAGTCTAGCAATCTTCAGTATCAACATGAGTCCTAATTTAACAGCAGGGCACTGTTCCTCTACTAAATATGCATAAAGTTCAATTAGTTCCATGAATATTGTTATATTTTGTATTTCATAATCTTTTGTGGTGGGTCTAGAACCCAATTCTCTTCTGTTTGATGCATGTTTTAATCCATTATCAGCTCAGATCTAACCACTATTTTAGAATATTCTGTGAAATAAAAAAGCTTCAGCAACCTTAATATCAGTATCTCCACCACACAATATCCTGGTTCCTCAGCATCTGCAACAGCCATTACGCATGAACAAAATCTAGAAGAAAGAAGCTGATTTAGCAAGCTGCAGGAAGAGATGTGGGTGAGTAGTTTTAAAGGGAAAATAAAGGGAATTTAGGGGCTAGGGAGATAACAGAGAGAAAAAGAAAATCCTGAAAGATAATGGCCAGATAATGAACAGGTCACCTCAGAGAAACAGCAAAAAAAAGAAAAAAATGCAACAACGAGCAGTCAGAAAATATCTAAGACTTTTGGGAAAGAAAACTGACAGTACATGGAACAAAATTATTTGTGTGACAAGGAGCAAAGAAATGAAAAGCTCAGGGATGTCTATGGAATAGATAGGAGAGACATCTTCACTATTTGTTTTGACATTCTTACTAAACAGCAAAAAAGTAAATGAACATTTCTGTCTGTGAAAAAAAGAGATAAGCTAAAAGAGCTTCTGGAGGTAGCAGCAGAGCCAAAAAATTTTTAAAAAAACCAGAAGGAAGGACTTCATATTGGGCATAAGAAAGAACAAGTTACATAGAGTGTCTGGGAGGGTGGGGCTGAACTTTCACGGCAGCTCTGCTGGATTAGAAAGAGCTGCATTGTTCCTGAAGCTGCAGCTCCCATTTCCTTGCAGGCTGCCAGCAAAAGAGCAGGCAATAAAGGTTCTTTATTAAACTTCCTACTGTTTTCACAAAACATTAGACCTACATCAATTAAAGTATGAAAAGGAAAAGAAAGACCGTGTCTGAGAAATATCCTGAGGGCCAGAAAATCCTAATCCTCTCTAAGCAGTGGAAGCCCTGTTGCTTTCGACTTTAAGAACAATTCTGGACAAAATACTTGAAAATGCACAATAGAGAACATTTGTGCAGTGGCAGGAGATTAACTCAGTGATCTAATAGGTATCTTTCCCCTCTAGCTTCTATCATTCTGGTTTAAATTGCTCTTTAAATTTAGAGAGTTAAAATTAAATAAAGACAAGCTGTCGCACCAATATCAGCCCTTGAAAAGTCTATTAAATTCATTCATCTGTGTTACAGCTCTCTCCGTGGGCCAGATTCTTCCTTCACTTGTATTTGTGTAGTGCTATTGAAATCAGTATGACAAATCTGAGTAACTATTTATTCCCATTCAGGAGACTCAGCTTGTTTGGTAGTAAGCTATCCTAAGTGTATTCAATGCCAAAAACATCTTAGGGCTTACTGTTGATTATTCTGTATTTGGGTTCCTAGTTACACAAAATAACATAGCTTAAAATTGATTTTAAATCTGTTTGGGCCAAATACTTCTTTCAAGACCAGGGGCATAAAATGGCAACAGAATTTACTCTGAGCTGTCATTGATATTTAATGGTAAAAGCCATGAAAGACAACAGTGACCAGAGTCCCCCTGAAAAAAAGCAGACATCATTACCTCTATGATGTCTCTCTAATCCCTAAGAATGCTATTAGAGCAATGGTTGGTTTCTTAAATGGCTCTGTCAGCTGATCGCACCCCTGAGTTTCATTTAATGTGTGTCTTTATCACAGAATAAGTAAGGTTGGAAGGGACCTTTGGAGACAAGCTGGTCCAACTGTCCTCCTCAAGCAGGACCACTTAAAGCCAATTGACCAAAACCAATTCTGATATACCTCCAAGGAGGAAGACTCCATAAGCTCCCTGGGCAACCTGTGCCAGTGCTCACAATTTTAAAATAACCAAGTTTCCTCAAGTTCAGATGGAGCCTCCTGTGTTTCCTCCTTGTGTCCATTTTTTCTTGTGTCCTGACATTAGTTTGACAGAGCACTACAGAAAATCCTTGCTCCATCCTCCATTCAGGTATTTATGTACACTGATGAGATGCTACCCTGAGCCATCTCCCTTCTCTCCTGAGCAGCACCAGCTCCCTCAGTCTTTGCCCACAGGCGAGATGCTCCAGGCCCCATAATCATCAGCCTTTTGCTGGATTCTGTCCAGTATGTCCATGTCTCACTTGTGCTGAGGGACTGAGAATCGTTCTCATTTATAATCATTGTCCCGCCTGTGTTAACAGGCTAAATGTGCATGGACTGCATGCACAGCAGCAATAGTTCCGTCAGTCTTCTGACAAGTTCAAATGAGTTTAGAAAAGGACTCTTTTCTAAATAAATGAACCTTTGATTCTCTGAGTAGACTAAAAAATGAGCCCTATTATCCCTTTAGTTATCTATACAGAATGTTTCTTTTGACTATAGCTTTGTTGTCACAAGCTTCCTAGTTTCCTTTATTATTTGTATATTTTTTAAAGAGTTGACTGAAAAACACTCATGAAATAATCACTTGGAAAAGATAAAAGCCTTTTATTCCTTGACTAGCAACTGCAGTGATGCCAATTATGTCCCAGAGAGGGGCATATTATCAACCATAAAAGTGTAAGTGACCTCTGCATCCCACTTATGAACTTAGCAACAATAAGAATGTTAGACAAAAAAATCTCTTTGGCAGAAGATTAAACCATTTTAGCTAGCAGCATGGTTACACAGTATGGGGAACATTTCTAATGCAGGGCTTACTGTTGTCAACTTCTAATGCATTCACAATGATTAGAATACATAATAGCAATCACAGCAAGGCTTCTTTAATTATTATTTTAGTGGTAGGGAAATAGACCTCTTTTTGTGGCGAGCAAGAAACGGCTGCTTGCCCTCAAGAGAGGTCCACATCTCAATCTAGCATGTTTCTTAGCCGAATATTTAACCATAAATACATAAGTGACCTCATTGTACTAAATAGTCAGTCTGTAGAAAATCTTACAAAATTAGAAAGCCTCTGGCTAATTTTGTGTAGCCACAAATCGAGTCAAACCATATCATCTTTATCTCGACCAGTGTAAAGAATAACTGACCATATATAAAATGGTATGGTAAGATCCTGGCACTAAATCATGCTCTCTTCTTTAACAATCGAAGGAACATGGTATTCCTCACCTTCTTTCTTTCAGGCACTACCAATTTGTCAGATAGCATGTGCTAATACAAAGCCTGTATCTGTCCAAGAGGAACAGATTAACATATGTTTTCGCCTGTGCCCTTAAATGCATGGCTTCCTACTGGGGCAAAAAATATGCCATATTTAAAAATGCTGTAATTTCCACTGTGAAGCTGATTCCTTTTTCCTGCGCTTAGCAGTAAGTCTGCAGCTCCAGATAAACCGGGCATTGTCCTAACTAGTGGTCTTCCATGTCCGCAAATATAACTCCTGTGTCTCTTCCAGGCATAACTCACAGGAGTGTGCACGGGGTGTGGGGTTAACATTAGCCACAGCATAATCACATTAAGATTGATTTTGCAATGTGGAGAAGAGGCCACAGGGTGACTGGATTTGCAAGCGTGTGGAGAGAAAAGTGCTAAACATGAAGCTTTTATGCAAACCTATACATCTCAAACGCTGCTCTGTCTCACAACCAGAAACAACTTCTCTGTGGAAACACACAAGTGTGATGCAACCATTGCTACTTTCAAATTACACACTTTTCTATAGGAAGGAAATTTTCGTGATGTCATACCCCACATAATTGAGCATCATGAACAGTCTCTCTGAGTCTGGACCAGAGAGGGAAACCTTTTGCCTTGGTGGAACTCAAGACCTTCCTTTGAGGTCATCAAGTAACAGGGGAAGGGGGACAAAAAGAAACAATTTCAAAGACAAAAATAAAGAGAAATAAAGATGCACCTATGATCAAATTGCTCATTCAGTGTTCAGCCTTTAACGGAGTCAAATATTGCTGGATATTTTTCTTGCTTTACTTGTATTTTACTCATTCTGTATCTTGGCCCTGTTTTCACACACTTTGATAATCATGAAATATTCTGCTATATCACACACCTTTTAATAAATGAAATCACCAGAAATGAAGATGTGCACTGAAACACAGTAGACATGAAAAATCTATAGCAAGACCATCCAGTTAATCAGGAGTGAGTCTCGAAAACACAGTACTGCAAAAAGCTGGCATATCAGGATGTGTTTTTTTTTTGTTACCACATTAGTAGAATGATGAAAATAAAATTAACTCTGATTATGGTCATTGGAGGTCCAAGACAACATGTTCAACACCTAATCCCACTGGATTAACAGGATATTCAAAATATATTTGCTGTTTTTCTATGAGCTTCTCTGCATTGTCATGGCACAGTTAATTTTCAGTGGGATTTCAAATTTAATGAGGTTCTTTAATAAGGAAGCCTATTAACATTCACACTTGGGAATTAAAAGGGCATCCTAGTCTATGAACAAATGAATCTTTTTCCCTTTGGAAACTATTAGACAACCTGTGTGTGCTTTTTTTTTGGTGATCATTGCACCTGCACTACAAGAGGTTCAGAGAGTTTGGTGTTACTCTGCAAACAATATTTTCCGCACCTTATGAGGATTTACCTCCTCACTTTCTCTCCTTGATTGTACTGGAAAGATCTGCTGTTTCGTCAGCTGTACTGAGAGACTGCCTCCAGTTCAGTGTCTTTAGCTTTACCCTTTAATCTGGCAGGATTTCAACAAGAACAAAAGTACTAGATATGTGAATGGGTGTATATATTAAAGAATGCACATGCATATGGTACGAGAGATTTATGACACATTTACCAGAGAAAACACAATCTGCCTAGGTTATTCGTTATCATGACCGTTCTAGGAAGATAAGGATATTTATCTTCTACATGTTGGAAATCAGAAGTGATAATCATTACTTTGTAAAAGGACTAAATTTTTCTCTCATACCTTCATTCACATTCAGCTATCTGAGCTTGGGAATGACCAGCAAAATTCCCACTGAGGACTACTGTGCCAAGTACATATGCATATTGAAAAACCTTAAATGCATTTACTGAACTTACTTTTCAATTAAAAAAAGAAAACCAAAACCCCACTATTCTGCTCCTGCTTGATCAAAAATATAAGTTTAAAGGATGAAGCTATTGAATAAATTCTCATCATTCTGTGGAAAAAAAGCCACAGAAGGCAGGGTGCTGGGACCTTCTGATGTTTTGCAGCTGATGTATGCACTCAGCCACAGCACCGGTGCGCCTGTCCCTGTGGTCTTGGGCAGAGCTGGAGAAACTCCTGCTAAGGGTGACTGGATGAGCACAGTGTACATCCTGCTTGAACACGCTGCTCGTGTTTTGCTTACATTGCCATAGAATCACAGAACTTTTAAGCTGGGAGAAGACCTTTATGATCATCAAGTCCAACCATGAATCAAGCACCACCACCACACTCACCATTAAACCATGTTTTCAAGTGCCATATGCACTTGCTTTTTGGAAAACTTCCAGGGGTTGTGACCACCATTTCCCTGGGCAGCCTATTCCAATGTTTTACACCCTCTCCATGAAGAAATTTTTCTAAATATCTAATATAAACATCCCCTTGCACAACTTGAGGCCATTTCCTCTCGTCCTGCCACTTGTTAGCTGGGAGATGAGGCTAACCCCCATCTGGCTACAACGTCCTTTCAGGCAGTTGCAGAGAGTGATAAGGTTTCCCCTGAGCCTCCATTTCTCCAGGCTAAATAACCCTAGCTCCTCCATTCACTCCCCATAAGAATTTAAAAAATAATTTCCCAATGGAAAGAAAGCTAATGGAACCAGAGGTACAGCTGGAGAAACAAAAGCAGCAGCAAGACCTGGGAATAGAAGTGGAGAACAGATTGCCTATAGTCTACTCATCAGAGAGGGATGACTGATTTCTCCAGAGTTTGCTGCCTACAGTTCTGATTAGTGATTCTTTACTGTACACATCAAGGCCCTGCAGGCTTAAGTTGCAGAATCACAGAATATTCTGAGTTGGAAGGGACCCAGAAGGATCATCAAGTCCAGCTCTTAAGCGAATGACCCATACAGGGATTTAACTTCAGTGTTTCCGGCTTGAACAGGGAATGGGCCCACATTTCAGTGTGAGTGAAACCATAGCCAAAGTCCTTAAGAATGAAATAGATGTTAAACTCAAAGATGTAGTTGGATGTGAGGAGGCAAAATTAGAGATAATAGAGTTTGCTAACTTTTTGAAAAATCCCAAACAGTATGAGAATTGGGGAGCAAAAATTCCAAAGGGAGCAATTCTGACAGGTCCTCCAGGTAACTGGAGAAACATTTCTAGCTAAAGCTACATCTGGAGAAGCTAATGTGCCATTTTATCACAATCAGTGTCTCAGAGTTCTTAGAGATACTTTTGATGTGGGTCCAGCTCAAGTTAGAGACTTAATTGCTGTTGCTTGGAAAAATGCTTCAGGCATTCTGCTCCTCCATGAAATAAATGCAGTAGGAAGGAAGAGAGGAAGGGACAACTTCGGAGGATGAAGAGAGCAAGAGAATTCACTCAATCAGCTTCTAGTAGAAACAGATGGGTTTAATACACCCACAAATGTAGCAATTTTGGCAGGTACTGACAGGCCAGATATTTTTGAACTTGCTCTAAATGAGCCCAGAACACGCAGACAGGCAGATTTACAATGAATTCCCAGACATAAAAGAAAGAGCATCTATTTTCAAAGTTCACCTTAGGCCTCTGAAATTAGACACTATTCTAAGTAAAGACAACCAAGCAAGAAAATTCACATCACTAACACCTGGCTTTTCTGGTGCTGATACTGCCACGTAAATGTTGGTGTAAGTAACTGTGTTGCCTGCAATTAGAAGTGGAAGAAAATGAGATACAAAAGTTTTAGTAAGGGTTAGAAATTTCTGGTGAGGGAGTACTCTGCCATACCCAAAGTAAGAACTTCTCAGGCTCTAATTGATCCTTCTTCCTTCCTAATAATTTTCTCTGTAGTTAGACTGTACATTTCTGTTTAGATATGGCTAATGTTTCGTTTGTGTGTTTGGAGGTTTAAATGAGGTTTTTTTTTTCTTCTGGGAAGTTATGTGTTGCTCTTCATCTTTCCAAAATCCCTTCAGTAATTTTGGCTAAGAAAACAGTGGTTGCATTTAGGAATAATACAGCTTCCTTTCTTTCCTCAGATCTGTACCAATCCATACCAATGACTTGTCACAATATCTTGCATAATCTTTGCATACAACCTTAGAGAATCATAGAATCACAGAAAGGTTACAGTTGGAAGGGACCTTAAAGACCATCTAATTCCAACCTTCCTACCATGGGTAAGAAACCTTTTCTCATTTAAGTACATCATAGGTGTTCAGCAGTCCAGAAGGCATTCATGGACAAAAAAGGCTGAAAATATTATATAAACAATTCAAGGAATAAACATAGAAAGGGCAGGACACATAGAGAATGAGAGGAAGGTTGGCAGAGGAAAAAAGGGAAAAAGAAAAATGAGCACTACTTGGGCTGAATATTTAAGGAAGGTCTGGAGGAAAATAATCAGGATGTCAGCGCACTAGTGACATTTTTCTGCCTTCCAAAGCTCAATTTAGAGTCAATTCCATGATCTCTAAACTCTTTGTAATAGTCTTCCCTATGGACTGCTGTACCCTAACTCTCAGAGGACAGTTGTTTGTTTTTTCCCATAATCCATACCACTTTCTCTCTACTTTATTTAGTCTGACAGGTTTCTCTTTTCAGGGATCCAGTTTTTCTTTTCTCTCTCTCCCAGCTTTGTGCTTTGATTCTAATAGCTTCTCTTTTTGGTCTGTGGTAGTCAAACACACTTCTGCTCTCTCTAAGAGGAATTGTCATATTAATTTAAGCTTTACCTTGACAAACACACAAATAGAGGCTTAATTTTAGGTTTGAATTTAAGTGAGATAAACCACATTTAATGACTTCCTTGAAGCAGGACCTCAGTTTCGTAATTCTAATCTCATGTTCTTTCAAGGTGTGCACATAGTGCTTAATATATTTATAAGTTATTAATCATGCTGAAATTTTTATATGCACACAAAACCAATAGCTCTGTATAATGTAATGAGTTGAAAATTGGCAGTCTCTGTCAGAATACCTCTCTGTTTGGAAATGGCTTGTTCTATTTCTCTGTGTGTGTGCTTGTGTGTGCCTACTGTCTTAAAGGAATCATTACATTGCATCAGGCACTTACAATTTATATCGTTTGTAAAAAGAAACAAAAAGAACCCTGAATTTCTTTACAAAGCAAAATATTTGTTGAACCTTCCCTTGCACTACCATCACCATCCAATCTTTCCATTAAGAAAAGCAGACCATGGAAAGATAATTTTAGCAGCAGTTCATATTGTGTACTACTTCTGCTCCCATTATGCAGTGCATATACATTCCTAAATATGTTTTCAGATGCCTTCTCTCCCATTCAAGACTTTTACTATCAAAATTCATGCATGAACTTATGTAAATAAAATACTGTGGGGTACTGGTCCAGAGTCTGAGCATCATTTCATTGGTATAAATACAGAATAGCTATTATTTTCGGTAGGGTTCTTGCATTTATACCAGTGTAAGGCAATTTTGGTAAGGTAAGTTATTTCCTAAAAGGCATAGCTATTTTTATTCTTTTCTGAAATGGAGTTTTTGCTCCTATCTTTAACAGTAAGGTTGAGCCTCTGTATAAGAAGAAAGCATTAGAATTCTAAATCACTAATGTTTCAATCAATATATTGAAATTATAAAATTACAGTCTTTTCTGAATTTGAGTATTAACAGCACTTCTTTCTCTACTTCAGCAAAATTCCTGACTTAAAAGTGTTGGGAATTCAACTCGTGTAGCATTTCAAGCATGGAATCTACAGACACTCTCAGGAAAAAGAAAATCACAGCCTTTGCATTTTTTCCCTGAACTGGTTTACCTATTTACCATGCCTCATTTTTAAGACAAAACATATTTCTGAAGCATGTAGCACTTTGTTCAGAGAACCACATATAATGCATTTTACATACAGAGCTCTTAGTTATTAGCCTTTGGTAGGTTTGGTTCAAGTCATTAAGCAGAAATTCCTGCTATCTATTACTGCAAATAGTGTAAGAAATTTACTTAATACTTCCATTCCCTCTCACTTGACCCAGCTCTGACCCCTCCAAAGATGGAAAAAGCTACTTCAGGATTCTTTTTGAAGAAGCAGTTCAGTAGTCTATTGAAGATATGGATTATGTGAATGAGAGAATGATAGTCATGGGTTTTTTGTTAGTATTTATTAAGTAGAAAAGATAAACTAGTAGCAGTAAATCTTTAGAAAACTAACTGTTCTGTTACACCATAACTTGACTAAGGAATGTAATACTGGGAGGCATTTTCTGCAGTTTGCACAGTGTAACTGTCTAGGCTGTTAAAATACTCACAATTTAAAAAATATGTTTCTTTTACCTCTTTTACATAGTGAGCAAGCATATAAATTATATACCACAGCATGCATCAAAAATGTTAACGAACACAGATGAAAATAAAACAAATTGGGTCACAAAAATATCTAACCAGAAATGTTAGCCTTTTTATAATCACAGAACAGATCTTTTTACTATTAAGCTTAAGAGGGGAAGAAAGTTCAAAACAAGAAAACCACAACAGAACAAAGTTAAGTTAAGTTCCCTTAAACTGCTCTTTAGTTACCATGACTACTTCCTTTCTCCTAGCTTATCCTATCTATGCTGAATATTTTAATGAGGAAAAGCATAAATATAATTTCTGTTCTTATATCAATGATTTTTGCAGTACCTGGAAGCCAGCATAATACAATTTATTCAACCTTTTTATATGCTCCATGCTGAAAATCCTTTATATGAGTTTTCACCAATGAAAAGGGAAAAAACCATGTGTATAAATCAATCTCAATATGCAGAGAAAAGAATGCTACAATCTTAGAAAAGTTTGGAATCAAATGAATGAAAAAGTTCCTCATAAAATCATAAAAATATGTGAAAAATTCTAAACTATAAACTATATTTTTAAATGTATTGAACATGTGTAAATCTGTGTGATTCATGCATGTGCAGTAGATGTATAAATCAATATATTTTAAATACAAATCATATGCATGCAATGTATTCTATCTCCTCTCAATCCTGGAAGTAAAAATTAATAAAAGTCAAATCAAACACAGTACAGCGAAAAAACTTCAAAAAACATAAATACTTTGGGAAGATTATAAACTATAGTAATTCCACAGACACAATTTTAGTTTTGAAAATACCAACATCTGAATCTGTGTGATTAATTAAGACAGCAGTGGTAGCAGAAATTTCAAAGTCAGATGTTTTGTTGTTAGTGGACATCACTCAGAATAACTCATAAACAGACAGGGTAGCAAAATGCATTTATTTAACATATCTCTTGTGTAATGTTACCAATTTTCACTACTTTCCAAATGTATTTTACTGTACAATATGTAGTAATACTAGAATATAACAGATGGTATGGGACTGAATTCAAGGAACAATCCACTGTAGCATTCTGGCATTGTTATAAAACTCATCAATAGAATCAATTCTGGAGTACAAAAGAACCAAGAAATTCTTCACAAACAAAAGATTCCTCCAGTGGAATCATATACTTAACTCAAATGTTCATTGTATTTAATTTAATGAATAACCTGAGAAGTATGTAGTAAATATTAATTCCTTTTCAATCATGTTGGGGCAAATATTTAAAACTTTTCTCAGATACTTTCTTACTCTTGGTTACAAATGTGACAATGATTATGCTGGCATTGTACGAACTGTGTGACTAACACTACAAGATAACATTCATACCAGTTATTCATATTAATTTCTAAACTCAGATCTCATTATAAAACCTTAGAACCCAAAGAACAATATACTGGAAAGAAGCAGTAGACTTTTACATTATTGTATTGCTGGAGGCTAAAAGCACAAAAAAACCCCAAGAAATCAGATTTTTGGTGCCTTAGTTTTTCCCATGACTCCCAAAACACACCCTCTATGCATTCTTAAATAGGTCTACATCTGATTTTTTTTTTATTTTCAGCCAGAAAATCTAGTATTTTTTGAATGAAAACAATCCAAGATATTTTTGTTCCTCTAACTTAATAAACAAACACATGATGATAACATAAAATATTTACTACTAATTTTTAACTTGAAAAAAAAAATATTTTAAATACTCACTAGTTGTAAATATTACACATTCACTTACAGGAGTTTTTCTTGACTCTGTTTCCTAGATTAACTCTATTCTCTGCTAATGATACAGAGCTGACTATTGAAGGATCTATTAGAGAAAATTCTCATGAGCAGGAATCAACAGGAATGTTTCTGAAAATGGAGTCTCCAGCTATACTCCTCCCTTTTTTTTAAGCAAAGCACAATAAATAATATTTTTATTCAGGATACAGGGGAACCTTCTGAACTCAGTAGCTTGGGGTCAATATACGCAACATTAGAACTTGGAATATTCCCTTCACTGCGGCAATAGTAAATAAGCCATGCTGTATGTATATCTCATTGTGACAAAAACTACCTAGAACAATGGGCACAGTTTGTATGTTTTCCCCATTTTGTAACTAAAATAGCTCCATTAGGAATAACAATGCATTGCCAACAACTCCATAAAGCAATAAAGGAAGAATAAGCTTTTAGTCAAGGTTGGTAACAAAGAAGGAGATTTAGAAAACACATATAGTCTTACAGTTTAGTATTTTGGATTTTTTGGTTTTGTTGTTTTGGTTTTTTTTGGTTTTTTGTTGGAGGGTTTGGTGTTTTTTTTTTTTTAATATGAAGGGAAATATCAGGAACTTTGCCATACTATAAAAAGGGTCTGTGGGGAACTTCAATTTTCATTCCATTTTTCCCTGAAAACTTTTCAAAGCTAGCCACAGACTTCAATGCCCTTCACCTGACATCTGGGATTGCCAGTCAACTAAGGATTATCTTCACTAAGGGTTTATTAATTTCTGTCAATCCTGGTAGTTTCAATTGAATTTTTCAGTCCATTCTTAAGAACTAAGAAACCTCCAAACCTCACCACTCCAAAAACAGCTACACTAAGAACTCCATTGTGACAGAAACCTTTGTCAAGCTCTGTGGGAAAATAAGTAACAGGGATAATATCACCTTCTTTCAGAGTCTTAATAACATTGTGAACTCTTGCACTAACGCTACTAGCATGAGAACTTCAGTTTTTAGCAACAGATTAGAACAGGCACCATACAAGGCAATCACTATTGCACACTGACTTCCCTAATATCTAATAACCTTTATAATTTCACTAACATAAGAAAGCAAAACTATGGAAAATTTCATTTTACTTAATTTTGTACAAGTGAGGAGGAAAAAGTGACCTTTGGCAGAAATGCAAGTATCGTTCTGACAAGAAACACAAACTGCGAAGTAGGAGAAACTCACTCTAAATACCTATCTTAAAAAAAAACTGTGACCAAGGGCTTGTTTTCACAGACACACTTCCTATGTTAAAAACAAAAGAAAAAAACCCCAAAAAACCCCCCAAACAAAAACCCCACACCCTTGTATTGTAAAAAGCTCACATTTCTTTATCTTTGATGTGGAAATTTTTGATTCGCTAAATACACATGAATCCTGTCATTCCAGAAGAATTCAAAGAATTATATCTGAAAATATGTATAAGACCAGTGACAAAAAACATCCAGAAAATTAAGCAATTCCTTAGAAATTGAATGTTCTTCCCATTTTAACCCCCCACAACTCAGATCCTTAACTCCTCCTGAACAGTCTATCAAGAAATTATGGAAAGACATTTTTAACTGGTGAAATGCACTTCTGCTTTCTATAAATTCCCACTTTAGTCATTAGGAAGAAGAAATGAATGAAGCATAACAGGTTACAGCAGCCCTCTGAAAGATGGGAGACAAAGTTTAGGGGTTTTTTTCCCTGATCTCAGTTTTTTGCATTTACCATGATTTCCTTTCCTCCCTTAGAAAGGCCTAAAATATTCTGCATGTAACCTTCTGCATAGGATGTAATATTCTGCATAGAACCTTCTGTTCCACACAATCACTGAAATAACCAAACCCTCTCAAATTCCATGCTGTATTTCTTTGCTATCTCAAATGTACAGTGACTTGATCAGAAGTGTTTTAAAAACCGTGCGGGGTTATGAAGGTATTGTGTAAAGCATCATCGAGTGGTACTTCAAAAGTGACTTGAGACGACCACAGAGCTTGTGACAGAGGCCCCCACAATACCATTGATTTGTATTTAGGCTGTTGATTTGTATTTGGGCTCTTCTGCCTGCTATTTATCTTTTCAACAGAAGGAGACCTGATAGCTTTCTGTTAAGCAGGTGCCTAGGGAGATGGTTTCCAGCTACAGAAATTCTTTATCTGGTACTGAGGAATATAAGAAGATTTAAAGTCAAATATTAAGAGTTATAAATTAAGAGACTGCTTTTTAGTGTGGGTTTTGATGTTTGCGGGTTTTCCACCCGTAAGATTCCATCTGATACAAGTATTCTATTGCAATAGATTTAGAATAGCAAATCTGGGTTTTCACCTAGCTCTGAATCTTAAAAAATACAATCACATATTCATGCAAATACTACATTTGAAGAAAAAATAGAAATCAAATGCTTGAAAAACAAGTGTTTTGTTTGATTGTTTGTTTGCGTAAAACCAGGTATAGGAAAGGCAGCAAAAGGTTGAATCCTGGCTAGAACAGGTAGCCAGGAACAAAGGCAGATTTTGATGCCATAATTTGTGAGTGCCCTTTGTACATATACAAGTTAACAAAGCGAAAACTGGTTGTAGTTGTCATTTACTTTCGAAAGTTACTCTTTCACCCAAACCTGAATGAGTTTTTTAGAGAAACAGAAGTTTAGATTTAGGATTCTCAATATTAAGAACTACATATTGCATGCACTTTTTCATGTACTTATATTCTCACAACCAAGAGAACCTAACATTAGCCACAAATACAGAATTACAAATTAAACTGCACCTCTCTCAAATCTTTCCTCCTAAATACCTTCCAAATCATTCATTTAATTAAGATCTACAGTGAATATTGTGAATACCAAACTTTTAAATGTCATTGTGACTTGTGAAAAACAAGTGCATTTCTCCAGTGAGTGAGTAAACACTGATAAAGTTCAGGCCAGTTACAGTGAAGTAACCAAGGAAAGCAATACAATGCAGTCCCAACAGAGACAGACACTGTCTGCTGCACCCTTATCTGCATTTACTAATGATTAATTGTTGATCCTGATTTTCTTCCCTTCACCAGCTTCTTTTGTAACTCACACTAAATTATACAGGATATGAGGCAGACTATTCAAGGCACAAGTTTATTATCAGTTTATTCTGTCTGATTAGCCAAAACCTTCATTGTAATACACAGGGGAATTCATTATGCCTCTGCTGGAGTTTAACTCATAGATAAAATGCTCAGAATAATCTCTTCAGCCTGAAATTAGACTGCTTTGCTTTCCCTAAACAGCTCACTTCTATTTCCAGATTAGTGCCATTAAGAATAGCGTCAGCTGTAGATAAATCTATTATTTTAATTTGTAGAACCATTTTACAGGTTACCAAAAAAAAAAAAAAAAAAAAGAAAAAAGAAAAAAAATAAGTGGGAGTATTTAAGAATATTTACCAATATTTACTGACACTTTAGAATAGTAAAAATAAAAATCATATCTCTCAATACCTCCAAAAATAAAACCTTTTTAGACTAAGTAAAAAATCATGGAAACATCATCCTGCTTTAAATTTTTTTCATCTCTAAAGTCTATAAAAAGGACAGAAGTTAGGAAAGGATTATACTGACATGATCCACTTTCTAAGAATTGATAGCTTTCCTGCATCCCTAGCTCAGGAAAGCCCTGTTCTTAAATGAAACACTCTGCTACCATTTCTAGAGGCATAAAATACCATTTCTGCACCAGCACATCATACAAGATAACTTTGTTGTTAGCAGCACCATATCACAATGAGCAACAATATTAAGTGTTCTTACATAAAACAACTTAGGAAGGCTGAGAAGTTTGCAAGTATATTTATAATATTTTCAAATGCTTACTTAACACTAATGGATTTAAGTTGCTACTGTTAAGCATCATTTTGAAGCTTTACATATTGAATTCAGCATTTATTATGCACAGCCACACAACATTGCAGAAGACAGAAATTTTTTATTAGAAACTATAAAAATCTAGATCCTATCTGCTATGAAGTCCTAGTAATTCATATCTTTGAGGCAGCAACAATGTACAGAAAGCAGCAAAATTAATCCGGAGAGCCACATTTTGGGGAAAAGTGTCTATTATTTCTAATGAACTCCTTTTACCAGTTCAGAGATTCCAGTGCAATTTCTTTTCTGTGGAGACATAATACATTTTATGATGTAATACTTTCTAGGCAATTATAGCTACTCTACTGTTTAAATCAATAAACCATTCCTATAGAGTCACTTCTTTGCTGTTTTACCAGGGCAAAATAAAATAAATTCCCTTGTGTGTTTTAAACATGTTCTTTGATAGGTAAATAATCTCTAATAAGGTAAAACATTTTCTTATTGAGGATCAATATGTAAGTTATGCTGAGGAGATGAATTTTATAAAAAAAAAAAAATCCATGAGGTTTTTTTTTTGTTTGTTTATTTGGTTTATTTGTTTGTTTGTTTTTTCTTTTGGGGTAGTTTCTGTCGTTGTTTATTATCTAGACTTTCTTTGATATTGTAAGATATCAAAATGCCGGAAGAGTTAGAAAAGACAAAATATTGCTAGCTAGAATTAGGACTAAATGAAAGATAAAATAATTCTAGCCCAGTGTTTAAACATCAACCAGACGCCCAAACTAAAACCATAGCTACAAATATCTAAACCCACTTTTGTGTTTCATACACCTGACTGATGCATGCCTGAGGGATATGTGCTCAGTATCGTAGGATATATATGATTGATACCGGATGTGTGAATAAAAGAGATGCTCCTAATAAAATTTGATTCCTAAATTGAAAAGATGTGCACACAAAATAACTGTAGAGTGACCAAAGGTATGCCTTTATTTAGTGTAGCAAAGACAACCCTAGAAATTTCCTGGTGTTCTAATAAGAGACATTGCACACTCGGAGGGATCATTGTAATAACTGTCAAACGGAATCTTGCATGCAATGTGTTCTAAGGTGAAAGATCATCCTTACAGAGTATTGTTAAGGAAACACAAACTACAAAAAAACCCCTTAAACATATGCTATATGGAAATGGAAATAATGAGTTAATCGGCATTATTTTTTTACCACATACTCCAATGAAAAAATCCTTCATGTCAGTAAACAAACACATGTGTCTGTCGACCCCCTAAAACAAGAGGTTAGCTTTGCCATATGTACTATTAATTTACAAACCAAACAGTTGCAGGTGAGCCTCACACAATGCAATCATAAAGAGAAATTCAATAATTCTCTCTTGAATGAGCTTACTTTGCCTGAAATACTTGATTTCTCAGGAGTCATTAAAATTTCCTCCTACATCTCTTGGGTGCTAACTCTATGTAACACCCTATACCATTAATATATATGAATAATATTAGCATACTCCATTAGTGTAATAATATTAATATACAGTCACCCATTTCACTTTAGGAGTTTCACATTATACAGGTCTCTTTTTCTCAGGCCAGAAATTACCTCCAAGCTATTGGGAATAACTGCTGTTCTCCATCCAATATTGTTGTAAAAGGTCTTTGAGCTTCTTTACGGAAACAAGTGGCTGTTGAATGATAGTCTCCAAGTCAGAGAAAAGGGAATGTACATCTGCCTAAACCAGTAGCTTAGGAGGCTGCTGAAAGAATCTTTGGCTGTTGTTTTGAGAGGGAAATGTAGCAATATATTTAATGGAGGAAAGTACAATTACAGTAGCTTCAAAGTACAGCTAGATGAAAGAGGAAGGTAAAGGTTTATGTGTTCAAGCACACACTGTTTCAGCCAAAGACAAACTCAAGTAAAAGGAGTTTAACTACTGAATCCAATTGAGCAATCCAATTATTTCAAATTACACACTCTAAAACAGGTAAGGGCATCCATTTGTTAAAGAAATCTACTGCTACCTTACAGATAATAGAGAAAAATATCAGATGTAACTTCTAGATCAAAGAGGTAAATGGTTTCTGTAGTTCTTCCTTCATTCTAGACTCAAATATTTGCAATTTACAACAATTATTTTATGGATTCGTTTCTGCTGAAATTTAGGGTCAAGCTTTGCATTTGCATATATTGACATAACAGTAATAATATTCTCTTACATCCATCCGATGTTAGTTGTGTCAGATAATAGAGGTTAATTTCCCATTTTTAAATAATAAAAGTAAATAGTTTTTAATCCTAGATGTAAGACATTTTAAAAACAGTTTGTTGGAATGACTTTGAAAATCTGGAGTGTCTAATAACCCAGGATTATGAAATCACTGAGAATGGAAATTCTACAGTTTGAAATACTTAATTAATTTCCAAAGCTTGTATTACATTAAGGATAATCCTTCGTCTTTTTCTTTAATGTAGGAAAAATGACAATTTCTTCCCTTTGCTAGGGTTCAAGTGCCTTATTGAGGATGTGAAAAGCACCAACAGCACATTATTAGTATGTGTGCAAGAAGGAAAGTTGATGAAAAGGTGGAGGACCATGCAAGTCCAAAGACAGACAAGTCCCTGGCCAGCTCTCACCCTTAAAGCTGCTGTGCTCCTGGGTCAGAGCAGTGACCTTGCCTTGCACCTCCCACACTGCAGGCCAAGTCAATTTTCCTAGGTTTTGAATAGCTGGTGTGGGAAGAAGTCCCATATTAAATTCAAACTTTGTTTCAAGAAAAACAATTCCCTTTAAACTGAGGCACTCCCCACAAACAATTTTCACTTCAATTAGCCACATCATTAGAAATTGTTGTGCAAAACTAATCATGATAATGAATATAAAATAGGTTCATAACCTTCTTTCAGGGCAGGATGACTTAATGTCACAGCATGTATGTATCCACCTTTCACATGCCACTGAATAGCCTAGGCACTCAACATACCACCATGAAAATTATTTGAATCATAAAAATAATGAGATATTGGCCTGCCTTCTCTGACACCTGTCTCCTGTACAGCCCTGGCCACAGCATGGTTGGAGAGTGTGAGTGGTGGGCAGGGGGAAGGAAGCTTGGAGGTGAAAGAGATCACAATCCTGATTTTTTTAATTTGAAGGAAATAAGACTTCAGTCACAGTAATGTTTAGCCCCTATATTATGATCCTCCCATACAATTTAATTTTTCTCTACCTCTCACTGCTTTAAAAGAGGGATGATCAGAATTTTACATATATATACATACATATATATTCATATGTTTATTTTATATATATACACATATATATTCACACATATAGATACACACACACACCTATATATGCAAGTTAAACATAATTGTTACTTGTAAAAAGCATTTATCCACAGGCAATTTTAGACATACTAAGCTAGAGGAGTTTCACACTTCATTCAGACAGTATGTACAGAAAGAAATTAGATAAACAGGGATGCCTCATAATGAAGTCTGCTCTGTTGATAAGAGAACAAGATATCTGATTGCTGAATTCAGCTTGCTTCCTGTTGTTGCAGAAATGTACTGTGCAGAGAGATAGCAATGCAACAGTCATTTCAAAACTGAATTTGAAGATGCAGTCAGCTCCAAAACAGGAATTGATTTTAAAAACCTACAAATGCCTCCTTCAACCTCCCACTTGGATTTAAACCAGAAGCACTTGTAGTACAGTTACAGAAGGTGTGTTGCATTTGGGATTTATAATTGTGACACTAAATTCTATAAATATACATTTTAAAACATAAAAAAAGGAAGCTTATATTTAATATGTATGTTTATATTTTGTAGCTGGATAGGGACTAAACCTGGAAAATCACTAGTTTACTTTTTGAAAACAGATGTTCAAAAGAAGGGTTTTTAATGTTGGCAGCACACAAGCATCTGCCATTTTACAGATTCATTGAAGGCCATGGAAGACAAAATAAACAAACAAATGAAGTTAATATTTTGCCACTTTCAGCACCATAATAAGAGAAAATACACCAAAACTGTCTTGCAACTCTCTAGAATGTGTAGTTGCTTAAAATACAGTATAATAGATGTACATAAACTTATAAGATCTACAGCATTATTAGCAAAATTTTATATTATTTCCTGTTCAACAGGTAAATATGTATTTGCAATAAAAAATTTGTAATAATTTTGAATCCATGCAGTATGGTATGCCACATTTTCTAAATATCCCCCTATACAAGCATTATTCTTTGTGAAAGAGTGGAAGAAATCAGTCTAAATAAATTTTACCCCAGGGTTAAAGTGAACGTACACGAGCAAGAGTCAAAGAATAAATCACTTCCTTTCATGCAGCGTTTGTTTAAAAAATTCAAGCTCATTTCTCCTTTGGCAAGTCAAAGAAATCTGTAGACATAGCCTGCAGAGATATGAAAATATGCTAATGCATGAAAAAATTGACAAATGAACAGAAAGGAAGAAAGAAGGAAGGAAAGAATGAAAGAAGTAATTTAGGAAATCAGCTACCCAAAAGAAGAATTACATACACACTGAATCTTTCGGGGAATTTCTGAGTTTGCTAAATTGACACAGTCATTCTGAAAGAGGATAGCATTTATTCACAAATGAATGATTTTTTTTTTTCCCTCCTGCTGCCACAGTGAGTCTCCTCATATCAATAACTTCACTTTTATCTTCTCCTAATAGGAAAACTATCAATAAGATTAAGAATGTATTTCAATATTTTTGGCTATATTTGGACATTCTGAGACTTTTCTGCCTCTATACATACTACAGATTTCCAATGCAGTAACATACAGCATTAGTAGTAGTCTCACACTTCAATTATTTTTTTTAAATCATCAAGAAGGCAGAACTCATTTTTGTTTCTTTAGATCTCTTGGAAGCCTTTGATATACAAGATGTCTGAGGATACAGACATGAGAGACAAAGCTTAACTTACTGAATTCTTATCTTTCCTCTGAGTGAAAGGAAGACTAGAATTATGCATCATCTGTTCCTGGTCTTGGTCATACAGAAAAATTGTTGTGTTTTACTTTGCTCCTATTCCAAGGAGCATATAAAGGCACATGTACAAATATTTGAGATACAGTAGAAAACTGACATATTAAATATATATCTGAGAAAGCGTAGCTGTTTTTTGCTATATATTTAGATGCAGATAGTATATCACTCATTTTGGCAAGACTAGATTTATTCTCTGCTTTCCCTATACAGACTCCCTATGCACATATGCAGACAGAGTTATTCTTTTCCATAAAAACAATGATTGAGTACCTGAAATCCCCCCAGTCTTTCAGAACATTAAAACTGGAGATCAACTTTTACAGTTTCTTTCAGAGAAGAAGCCCTAGAAAATGGGAAGAATGGCTGAAAAGTGCTTGGTCACTAACTGAAGGTGATATAAAAGCTATTGTGGAGTACAGGAAACAATAGATTCTCATCTGAAGGAACAGGGACACCAGTAGTGAGTGAGGTTTATGTCACGAGCATTATTAGACCACTAACTATTTCGCATACTCGGCTTCAAGCTACTGTTGAGAAATATGGTTCCTTTGCTCCAGGAATGATTTATTGCATTACACAAGCATTACTTAGAGCTGTCTCTATCCCCCTGCACAAACTATTCAATCACTTTCAGCTTGTGCTTTCTTCTTACTTAATTATTAGAATCAATTCTAACAGTTTCTCACTCCAAGAGATACCTACTTATAAATATTCTTCTGCTAATATTTGGTTTGAAGACCATATATGATCACAAAAGGGCTAAAGTGATCTTCCAAAGCATGTATGGTTTTTTATGTCATATTAATTACCATATATCCTGCTGTGTAAAGCTGAGCATCCTGGATTTTTTTTTCATTGTAATATAACAGCTCCTTTCAAATAACAAACTCTTGGAATAAGCATACTCCAGCATAAGCACTCTCCACAAGAATTAACAGTCGAACATATTGGACTGAACTGATCCCAATCCCATAGCAATTTCTGAACCACTAATCTGTGCAGTCTTACAGACAGAACCTTCTACATGCATCAGTATTTTTTTCTATATGACCAGACAGTATTTGTGTCTAGCTTCAGTAGATGTCCTCTCAGCCAGGTCCCTCTCCAATCTTTCTCCCAGGTTCCACATATTTTTTCCATTGAAAAAAACACTAATCCTTTCTGTGCCTCTGTTTGTCTTCACTCCATCCTTTATAATTTGCTTTCAACCCTCTCGGCCTAGTGCAAGTCTCATGGAAAACATAACTTGTTTAATCATTCTTGGCTAAAAATAGATGATAGTACATTATTTTTTCTTTCATCTGGAAGATAGAATATATTATTTGTCCTTTAAAATGGATTATATCAAGAGACAAAGAGAAAGCAAATTTCAAATAAAAATTCGTTGTACTCAATAAATAACTCATTGCTTGAAAAAAACCCCAAAAAATCCTCACTGAATTAAAGATATATGAAGTTGTCATGGGATAACTACTAAATTACAATGATTTAACCAATTATGCAGCTAGTTGTAGTGACCAGGTTTCTGATTGTTTTTTTAGGAGTGTCACACTATAAAATATCCTGTGGGTGGGTTTTTTTTCCTTTTTCTTTTTTTTCCCTGAGTGAAATTCTTTTCCTAACAAGTCTGTTTAAGCCTACTACTGGTCACAAGATCTGTCATAACTGCGTAACTCAAGCAGTTAAATAAATGCCGACAAACCAATCAATTAATGCCGGTGTGTACAGGATAACAGCAGATTGATTTGTATCAGAACAATTTAGGTCACAGTCCCAAATTTTCATTAAAGGAGATAAATGAGTGAGAGCTTGATGCATGTTTGACAGTAAAAGTGCAACAGTGATTCAGCAAAGGACATTAAGAGCATTAATGAACAATCATAACAGTCTGAAAATGAAACACTTAAGAATGCAGAACAGTTCTCTGTAAAAATAAAACCAGGAAACTGTAACAGCTTAAAATAAAGGCATTCCCAAAAGATGCATGCAATGCAACTGAAAACAGAAATTCGTCCAAGAGAGCAGTTAATTTAGAGCAAAACTGAGTCCTGCACAAAGAAACTGGCAAGATCATATCGTTAATTGAAGACAAAATTGTGAATGAGTCTCAAAGCAAACATTTAATATTGTCAAATTCTATGGAATATACACTAAATTAATCTAGTTGTAGATAAGAGAGATGCTGCATTCATCTTCTCACAGCTGGAAAAGCTTCTCATAGTGGAAGCATTTTCTAAACCAAATTTGTTTCATCAGCAATGAAATCCATTGTTTGGTTTCTTCTGTTCCCAACATTTCCTTCAATACCACCCTACAAGTGTGCTTGGCATTGTGTCCACTACAGAAGATGGAAAGGTGACTGTCTGTGCCTACACTCTGAGGCCACACTCTGACTGCTGTGTGTAGCATTCATCATTTTGAAGTGCTAAACCAGACAGGAAGAGGGATGGTGGATGCCGGACTGATACTTTTTAGCACTCCGTGCCATGTATGACCATCTGAAGGATTCCCATGTTAAGGAATAATCATAACAATTCCTGAATGTGTTTAGAATAGCTATAAGCTTTATAAATGAATCACTGCAGTGCTACAGGGCTAGAATAAAACTGTTTCTTCAAGGCAACCTCTGGAGAAAATTTGTTTTCCTACCTCTTTCCAGATAATCAGAAACACACTCGTTTGGATGCTTCAATAATCATTCCACTTATTCAGAATTTGTGCTATATGTGATATCCCAGGCTCAAGAATACTGCTAAAGCTAATGGCTTTTCTTTGAAGTAAAAATGAGGGCTATGTCTCCCACAGAATGTCTTAATATAAAATGAACTATTACTTAAAAGAAGAAAAAAATATGATTCTGTAACACAACTTGAGCCATTAAATAAGCATTTCATTGACTTCCTAGTGCTTTCCTTAATTCTCACCATATTTTTTTAACTTCAACCCCCTTTTTAAAAAATTCTTACAAAGATTGAACATAATCTGACAAAAATCAGTTGGTAGAGGTCTAAGATTAATAGTGGTTAAAGAGGTACATAGGTAATTAGCTTTCTGTAATTAGCCTTGTTGTTAACTAGAAACACTTAAAACAATTGAAAAAAAAAAAGGCAAATTTTAGAGCGATCTCTGATGAAGGCTACCACAAGAGGGAGAAGAAATGGAAATTGATTCTTTTCACCAGTTGCTCCTTCATGCCATTTTTTAATTGATTCTTTCCACCAGTTGCTCCTTCATGCCATATTTAAACTGGCAGAAGAATTTTGGCCTAGGAGTACTGCCAATCTAGCAGATGGCTATAAGTGCTGCTAGTCAGAACAAATCAAAATGCGCATCAGTTTCGAGGGTTGGGATTATATTCTTATCCAGAGGATATCAAAGCAAAAGCTTGAGCCAGATTTTCTTCTCAACTATAGAGGTGTAAAGGTATAATAATGAAAAGCTTTTTTTCTTTTTCTACGGTCATAATATTCAGAAGATGAAAACTTTTGGTCTTTAATATATGACTATCAGGAATAAATCCAGTTTTAGATCTATTTAGATCTGAATCTGTAGAGATTGCTTCTCAAGTCTGATTTTGTTAGTCTGTTCTACAGGGCTGGTTGTGCGCTTGTCTTGATCCTGACTTCATTGGTGTTTGACTTGCAGCCTGATTCTATATTCAGGCTCAAAACTCCTAGGTAGTCCACACAACCTATACAGTACCGCACTTTTCCATCTCAGGTCTCAATCCTGTTAGGAAAACAGATGGAAAGTAAATGGATTGTCAATAACTCAAGCTGATTCCTACAAGCAATCTGGATACAACCACTTAATAGTCACTTAATAGCGAATTTGAGTACAGTTAATGAAAGATAAAAAGACACTACAAACACATGGTTTGGGTTTTATTTATTTGCTCTGACCATTTCTGGTGTTGGTCTGGTACACTGTATCTTACTGTATATTATAGAAGCAAGATCAGATTTGGATTTCTTACTTTGTTTTCTTTTTAAGTCTCTACAAGAGTAACAGCCTTAAAGCAACATCTTTTATTTGATATTATAATACCTAAAAATAGGCTGTCTCACTTGATCCAGTATTTCATTGGTGAGACATCTTGGTGAGACAGTTTTTTCTCCAACCACAAAACTGGACAAATATAATTTTCTGTATTCAGTTTTTCTGTTTCCTGCTGGTTTAATGTGTTTTGCTTTCAGAACACTGGAGTTATTGATGCTACTTAGATGCTGTATCTTAATGGCTTTTTGGTCCTAGCTCTCATTGGAGAGAGCACAGGTTTCGTTGTCGGCTGTGAAAACTAAGAAGGATTCTTTTTTTAATTTTTACAGTACAGAATTCACATTGTTAGAGATAGACCTGAAAACAAACCAATAAAAGAAAACCCCTAAAACCCCCTCATCCTAAGACACTTTACACATTTTTTTGCATAGACAACTTAGAAAATTATGTATAGATAAGATTAGAATTGTTACATGAGAACAGGGGCAATATATAGATCATGATCTAAGGACCTGTTCACCTTTTCTCTACAGAAAAGAGCAATTTTTCATTGGAAGCAGTTCTTCGAAATAACTTATTTTTATAATAATATTTGATGTGATGCTTTATCTGCACCTTTAAATGTCAGGAAAAAAAAGGATCTAGTCAAATTATTTTCAAGTAGCAGTTGTTTGAAATACACAATTTGCTTTCTTTGTATTTTAAAATGTGTACAACTGTTCCCATACAGAATTACAAATACTTGTGGTATTTTACTGAAACCCTGGATTTTCTTCTAATCAAAACAAATAAAACCAGGGGAAAAAAACCCACTGCAAGTAGATGTGAGTTATATCTAGGAAAACTGAGCTAGAGGTCGGATCAAACAACTTAGACACTTGTAAGCAATGTTAGAGAAAGAAAATAATTTGAAAGAAAACCATAGCCTATATTTATAGCTCAGGCATGAGCGTACAATTTCTGTCAAGTGTCTCCAGCCTGAGCCCAGCTGATTGCTGTTGCCCTTACTAGCTAGCTATGGGTCTCATATTAAGGCAAAATAATTCAACTTAGCAAAGACCTGATCCTACTTTGTTTAAGCTAGTATTTTCTAGTTTATCAAAATAGATTAGGAATTCTTTTTGGAGAGGATAGAAAGCTGGTTACAGAATGTCACACACTTTGATCTTTGTATTGGTTGTGAACAGTGTATCATCTGTATGAAGGATATTGTCCTTTGTATGCTAATACAGTCCTTTGTACTGTGTACTTACAGTTCCTTCATTTACATTTAGCTAATCAATTTGGACCGATGTCTTAGTGTTATTTACTTATGGCTGTACTTTTCCAATACATATAGAAGCAGTTTATATAGCTTATGTTATTTCAAGAGATTTTACCACCCACTAAGTACAACATTAATTAAAAATGTCTGACACTTTAAAATGCTGAGTTACGTCCATTTACTCAGGCTCCAGAACTGAGTTACAATAACTGAAAATGATTGTTTGTACATCGAAGTTTCAAAGTAAAACCTAGCTCTGTCAGCGTGACTCACCACCCCTCTCTGTTGCCTTTGGTGCTCTTACAGACGGTAGCTGCTCCACGGAGGAAGAGCATCAAGAAAAGATATAGATGTACCTCCGTTACCACCTAAGAGGTGCTAACATTAGCCTACAACTCTTACAGAGAAGAGGTGTTGGCTCTTCTTGTTGTAGAGAAGTTACAAACCTTTAACTAAAGAACTAATCCTGCAGGAAATTTTAATCCTAAATTGTGATCACTTTATGTTGAAAAATATACATAAAGCACATTTTTAAGTTTGAAGAACTCAAAGAAGAATCACAATCAAGTATGTTATTTACTTCTCTCACTGTTTTTGACAATAATTTACATTACAGGTAATGTTTACAATGAGGGACAAAAAATTAAATTTAATTAGCACCTCAATATTAACTTATTGCTTCTTGCTTCACAAATATTAATGAACTTTTCCGACCAATTTAGAGAAAAACTATCTCATTATGATAACATATTGACAAACACTTCAATTTTAAATCTAAATCAGCATTCTATACACATACCATTATTTGTTTATATGAACACAGCAATAAAAATACTGCTTTAATTTTAATAGGTAATGTGTGTAGATATGTAAACAATATTCTCTTTTTAGTCTATATTTCACCTGTTAAGCTTGAGGAATTGTTGAATATTGGATAGTGGTCTCATTTTGCATGTTGCTTCTAATTATCAAAGATAGTTTTTTATATGGTTAACTATGAAAGGAACACTTTTTTTCCCCCATCTCACTATTGATATAAAGGGAACCAGGTAGTCAAATGAGTACATAGGATGTCTTCAAATATAACCTCTAGACTGTAGAAACAATTAAATGTAAATGCTTTTATGTTTAATTAACATTATTATACTACTGTTATTCTGAAGTATGGAATATATCAGGACATAGTAATTGCTGTGTTTATTTTACCATGAAATTCCTGACTAAGCAGAAGTACCTCTATAACTCCACCAGAGATTTTAATTTAATTAACTCAGTGGTGAAGGGGATACTGCACTCTTTCACTTGAATTTCCAATACTTGTCCTCCCTCCACTTTTCCACCTCCCACCCCCAAATGTTAAAAGAATTTGAGGCTTGTGAACTACGGTTTTGCATCAGTGCTCTGTCAAAAGGTAGAGGACCACTCTTTGTGTCTGATTTGGATTCAGAATTAAAACATTTAAGTGTGGCCAGAGTAATTGGTCTACTCTGTGTTCGATGCCAAGTATATTCACTGACTCTTTTAGAGTGGAATGGCAAAGAAAAAGCCAACTCAAAACTCTTACCTGATCGTGTCATTTAGTCAAATAAAGTGTAATGATGGATTAATAAAAATCAAAACCATATCTGTTGGTTTTGACCACCCCTACTTCTTATTCACTGCCTAAAATAGAAGCAGATAAGTTATGACCCCATTAATATTGCCAAAACCAAACACCTCCTTTCACTAATGACAGTTTTGTGCCTATAAATTAAATTTACCATTCCCTTCGTTGTATTTTAATTCATATGCCCAAAATTACGAACTCTTTTGGAAGAGACACACTTATTCCATTTTGTGGTAATCTTTACAGAAGATACACATGTGGATGAAGTTTGCAATGGAATCAGTTTACAAAGTGACATTTATGAAGAGGTTATAGATGTAGGGGTTTTTTTTAGATGGACTTTTTCTTTACCTTCACAAGCTTCCAAAAATCAAACACACAAAACAAAAAATGGAATAAAAGAATATAGATGTTCAAAAAATAGCTGAAAACTATTTCAAGCTTGGCACCAGCATTTTAAGTATATTTATAATTCATATGCTATGTGATCATCATATGCAACAATCTATTCACACAAGTTGCTCCCTTTTATATCTGCCTATATCCTTTATTTGTATGGGCATTTGGAGGAAAAGGAACCTGGAAAAGCAGGTAAGAGGACATATTTAACCATATTATCTGCTTAAGGAGCGTTCAGAGTGAAAGCAAACATAACATGGAAATTAAGGATTTCAAATGCTGTGCAGATTTTCAGTGCTTTGTTAATGCAATGTCAATAAATGACAGTTCATTCTAATTCTGGTCTATATTACCAATTAAATCCCTATTTTGAAGAGTCTGAAACATTGATTAATTATACAAATTAATCTGAAACATGATCTACACTGCCGGCTCAATTATAAATTGCTTTAAGGTCAATAAATAAGTAACTTATTAATTTCTACTACTCATACCTGATCTGTTCCTACACTAAAATGCACAATACATTTCCAGTTTGGAAGAGAAGAAAAGAAGACAGTCCTTTTTAAGTGGATGCACTTGTCCATTAAACATAGTGATTGATTTGCTCTCCTGTACCAGCCCAAGAAAAAGAAAACTTTCCTCTCAAGCAAACAAACCCTTTATGAAAGCTGTGTAATGTTCACCACTGTATTCCTAAGGACTCAAAAAAATTGAGCCTCACAAAACTTTCCCCAGAGGAATGAGGAACCAGCTCAAAACCAAGAACAAAGATAATTACTTCTATTTTTCCCCAACATTGTCTTTTACTGAATGTAATTCAAAAGACATTTTTTCAGCCATAGGACAGAAACAAAGGCTGTTGCAGCATTGCATGATGAAACACCATGCATCTAAGCAGATATGACAGATATTCCCTAACAGCAGGCTCATAGCACAGCTGTACTCCACTCCTTCTGGTTGTTTCTGCGACAATACAAATATTCCTGCACACCAAAACACATTATGGGCATGCCGAATGTCCTATCTGTATAATACATACTGCACATGATTTCACTTTTAAAAACAAGATAAATCTAAAACTCCATCCGATTACTTGCTAATAATACTAAGTGAAAATATCCCAGCTAAAGTAAACATTAGCAACTGAATTGAAATTATTTTACAAGTAGATTTATCCTGACAGTTACCTAACACAACCTGGTTGAAAGCAGCCCATGCTTAAAGAATATGTATTTTGACCTAAACTATTTATTACATATGAACAAGAAGACATATTAGACAACATAAAACAAAATAAAAAAGGAATCTCTATAACCTCATTAAAAGCTGTGGCTTCCACACATTGGGATATTTCATTTTCTTTTGAACAGCAAGGAAAAAAACCACCCAAATCTTTTAATTTGGAGGTATGTAGAAGCGTCCAAATAAAGGTTATATTGATTGCTGGATGTATTTATTTATCAGTGTGAAATTTATATTATCTAGTAGTGATATGACATGTATCATCCTCAGTTTTTTCTATAGAGGAATAATTCCATGCACCAGTACATGTCAGCTTCCCAGAGAAGTTGTGCTGTCTCCATCTGTGGGTATAATCAGCACCCAGCTGGACATTATCCTGGACAACTAGCTTCAGCTTATCCTGTTTGATCAGGATAGTTGGACCAAACAATCTCAAGAGGGCCCTTCTGTCCCAAATCTGTGATGTCAGACGACATCAGCACGTCAGAAGAGCTCACTGTGGGCGGAACGTAACATTTAATTTACTTAGCTGTGTCTTAATAGGTTTGTGTGCCTTGACTGACATTTTTAGACTAAGCCCAACAACTAAACATTTTTTTTTGACACTGCTGTCTTTACTGTGCATTTAAATGAAACCACAGACTTTTCTTAGTTTAAGTTTTGTGCAAGGGAAAAATGACACACGCAAAGCTAAATGACAGAAACATTTTTCTTTTACAGTGCTTACCAACTCTCAGTGGACAGAGGAAAAACTCTTGCAGTGTCAAAAGTTTGCAGTTCACTTGTTTCCTACTAATTGACATTATGCCACAAGAATCCAACTTGCAGCACTGAATAATTAAAAATTAGTTGCCTGCTATTTAAAGCTCCCAGTGGGAAACACATAGACATGTCTGTACAATGTAATAAGAAAGGTCAAGCCTTTGGGCTGCATTCAGTGTTTGGATTTCAGTGGCTTAGAACACAAAGAGGCCTTAATAGAGTTAAACTTGCCATTAACATAAATGAGAGTAATTGGGACTTCAAAATAGCTATCATAATTTTCCCCTTCTTGTAAGTGAAATAAGGGTGAGCAGAGAACTAAAGTCTGAAGCAGAAATAAAGGCAATCTGTCTTCCTTTCTAAGGGAAGACATTTTGGTGAGTATAGAAAGGATACTGAAAAATCACTCCTAATGCTCAACTTGCCACTCTTTCTAAATGTCATGAAGCATATGATACCTAAAAGCAGTTTTGATTTATTGATTAGGAACTTAAGGTCATGTTATCTCATGGGCTTGTGCAGAAAGAAAGAGTAAGAAGTACCATTATATACAGGAGCTATTTGTTATAGAAGAAGGTTACCTCTTTTACCATAATCTGCAAGGAAAAATGTATCATTTCAGTTTCCAAATCAGCCTGTGAAAATGATTGAAGGCTGGATGCCTAGTTCCAGAAATATTCCTTTGAAACCTTCTCTTAGAATGTTAATTTAGATTATTTGAAACCTGCTCTCAGATATTTTAAGCATTTCAATTGAGACTATATATATGCAGATTAGTCACATTCAGGAGTGGTCAGGTGGTCAAGAGATTACTGAATACATAAAATCTGTGGTAATTTATATTATACAAATTTGACAGCATTTTGTTCCAAACAATTTTTTTAAAAGCAGCTATTCAGAATCACAGAATATCCTGAGTTGGAAGGGACCCACAAGGATCATCAAAATCATGTGTTTCCTTATTTTACACATGTGGAGAGGTTCAAAGAATTGTGATGCTCCCAGCATATCAAGAATTTAACTTTGAAAAAAGCTAACTTTAAAAATGGTTGTTTTCATTTTTCCTATCTGCCTACTTTATCGAAACCATGCATTCTCAAAACATTTTTCACAGAAGTGGTTATACTTTAAGCCCAGAAGGCTATATTTCAAGTCCTTTTTTCATTTTATATCAGGTATTTCATACAACAGATTTTTCTTTGTTTTGAAACAGCTTTTAGGAGTCTCAATTCATTTCTGTCTGGATTTTGAAACTTCGGCATCCATTTTTATCTTTTGACCTGATCTCATCTTGATGTTAGAAGACCAAAAAAGTAGATGAGAACAGATTGTGCCTGAATAGTTTTCTTCCAAGTCATGAAAGCAGGTTATAAATTAATTATAATTGCAGCTGAGCAGCAACTATGACAGCACATTTTGACATAATGCAATAATATAATAGGAAAAGGTTGAAATGCATTTTCCTCAGAAAGTCAAAATCTAAGTGAGATATACGGCTTGTAAGTTATGTGACAAGTTTGTGCCATCAGAAGTAGGGCCAGATTCGGGAGTCATACGCAAGCCACATATAGAAATGTGGAAAACATATGGACAGCTCTTGGATGGGAATACCTCCACTATTAGGATGACTACAGCTCAGAGTCTACATATGTACTAGACATCTAATTCCTCCTATTGCCATAAAAATCAAACACCAGTAAAGATCAGGTGCCAAACTTTAGTGCCAGACAAAAAATGGTATTCCCATCCATCGCCATATGCCCTGTTGAGGGGCTCTACCAAACCGCTGCAGTGCCCCAGTAGGTCATTGCATGGTTCCAAAGAAAAACAGGGTATGCATGGTCTCAGAGAATAAAACCCGTTGCTGCCTTCAAGGCTTTTCTTCAAATTGTACTGCTAATCCTGCATGATGTCTGGGGTAGGTCTGTGTGTTTAGAAAAGTTCAACATTAGCTCACATTTACTCCCTCAGAAATCAGTTGAAAAGCCTTGCTCCGACAAAAGGAGATGCAGATATTTTTACCAGAATAAACCCTAAATATAACTACAGCAATAGGCCTGTGACAATACTGTTGAATTCAGCATAAATCAACACCTGGTAACTGCCAAGTCTCTTAGTTTGTCCGTCTGTGCTGTGTGGCTAGACAAATATCCTAAGTCACTCTCAATATTTTAGGCTGGCGCAATGATTTATGACAATGAAGATAAAGGGGCGGTGGGTGGGGGAAGAGCTAGAAAAAATGTGCGTTACCTTGGAATAGATCTCTTGTTGAGCTTGAAAAATAAGTACAAAAATAAATATATTATCCATTCTTTATTTTATAATAATTTTGTTTTTCTTTTAATGTTAAGATTTTGAATCATGCTTGATGACATTGCATCCACTTGGTTTCTACTTTGTCAGAAGAACTCAGAGAATGTCTGTAATTTTGAAGAGATTTGTTCTACTGTTGTTCTTCAACTAGAAGCTTTACATATTTCTGGAATTTCTCTCCCTCAGAGAGAGATCAGTGAAAGGACGATGTGTGAAACCACCGGTACCTGTTGTGAGAGCTAATTATACTGAAATAACTGTATTTTTAGCACAGATTTATATCCCTGTATGAATACAACTATAATGAAATTTACTAGGATTTAGTAATTCTAATCTCAATTTCTCTCTGCATCCGGATTTACTGGCTAAAAGGGGACTTGGCAGAAAGTAAAAGAAATTCCACACAATCTATGAGCCTAGAGGAAATGCGGGATGAATATCATCAGTATCTTTACATTCTTTCCTTGCATTTAGTTTGTGTCTGAGCTTCTAGTAACTTCCTCATGGACAGAATTGGTCAATAGACACAAATTAAAAACCATGAAATTCTATCTGAACATGCAAAAAAATATTTTTACTATGAGGATGGTCAAAGACAAAACCAGGTTTGCCCAGAGAAGTTGAGAATTCTCCAGTTTTGGAGACATTCAAAGACGGACTGGACACGTCCAAGGCAATCTCATCCTCTGACCCTACTTGAGAGGTGGAAGACTTGGGGTGAACCAAGTGATCTCAAAAGGTCACTTCAAATTCAGAAATTCTGTAATTATGTGAATTTCTGTTGTGCTAGTATGAGCGGAAGGGAATCCTCAGAATACATTCCTGTTCTTGTTTGAATAAAGACGATTGTACATTTTTCTATGGCACATAACATTTGAATTTCAATACACAAACTCAGGGATTAAGTAGATCTTACATTAAATTAGAGAAAAATATTAAAATGCTAAAAAATCCCAACCTGCAAAAAAACTTAACAAAGAATAAAACAACGAGGAACTCTGAACTCCTGAACTCCTATGTACTCCTTGCTTCCTTTGCAAGCTTGGTTGCACATCACTTCTGTAGAAAAGCCAAAACTTAGGAGATGTAATTTTAGTTTTGCTGATTTGGGTGAGTGGCATTTGAGCTTCCACTGTAGACAGCAGTCTTTAAAAAAACATAGAAAATATTTTATATTTGTGTGCGGCTATAGCCTAAGAAGGAAGTGTCTCTTCTAAATCAACCCAGGACATATTACTAGTTTTGTGTTCTATCTAATTCTTGGCAACAAATTTTTCTTATAACAAAAATTTTGTTTTTCTTCTTCCACAGAGATATCCTGACTTTCTAAATAAGAAGTGAAATACCAGAACTGATTTAGGTCTCTTGAAATAATTGTACTGTTTTTTATAAAATAAAATTTTATTTTATAAATTCTAACTTGCTGCATTCTAACTGCTTAGGACTAACCGTATTTTGGGGACACAGAACTGGTCTAGCCAGATTTCTCCTTAACCCACATAGGCGTAGGAAGTGGATCATGAATGTTGGGATCCTGCCTACTTTTCAGTGTTTAAGATCACAGCAAATTATTTTAAGAATAAGGCTTGTTCAAACTTTTACATCCAATGTGACCTGTTACACGGCACACTAATTAACAGAAAAAAAACCCAAACCATTTTTTCCTATGCGACAAGAGGAATTCACCACTGTGAGGGACTCCAAGTACATTTTTAATAAGATTTGATTAAATTAACACATTCTATACTACTTCCAAAACTACAAATAATTAAAAAAAAAATCCTTAACACTTGATCATAAAAAACTTAGAGAAAATACAATAATGAACCATGAATCATCAGCTAAACAAACATTGAAAAATCAGTAGAGAATATTTGTTACTGATAGATATTTAACATTGTGGACCAACATTTTACCTTACATGTAAAAGAACATCTAATTCAGAAATATCATGGTGTTTTCATAGAGTCTGTCCAACAACACAGGGGCCAAGTGAAATGAATAACAACTGCAGTTAATATTTTTCCATACCAGCTGAGCAAGTATTACAGAAACTATTGAAGGTGGAAGTGTTAAAATATTAGATTTACAGCTGCATGTCAGGAAGCACAGATGATGCACTTCCAGAAGTACAATTTTCTTCAAATTTTGCCTTAAAGCTGTGATTTGACACAATAATAGAACAAATAATAGAACAAGAGAAGAGAAGTATGGATAGCTGAAAGCAGGGAACAGTGTAATGAGGAGTCAGCTCTAAAAAGAGTAAAAACCCTAGAAAGTAAAAGGAATTGATGATAACTCATATATGATATAAAATTGCAGACAAATGACACTTTCTCTATCAGTACACTACACATGAATAATATATACATACTTTAGACCTAATCCCATCTTCTATATATCATCCAGCTGAAGTAATAAGTAAAAATGCCAAGAACAAAAGGGGAATGATTGTTCAACACACTGCTGTATATAGTGTTTATTTATTTTTAAAGACAGAAAAGAAGAAAAATAGTATTTCAACTGAAAAGATAAAATTTAGACAAAAATGCACTTTTTAAAAATCTTCATACAAAGTCAGAAACCTGCTGGGCAACAGTAAAAAGGATGCACCTGAGACTTCATGAAATGCATCAGAACCCAAGTAAAAATTTGGTAGAAATTACTCCAGTTGGAGATCATGAATAAGACAGTAATAGTTAAGGCCCAGATGGAAAGAAAATTCCCAACAAATTATGCACCTAGGAGTCAGTTTTAAAAAAAGTGACTTAAGGAAGGTGAGATGTGATAGATGTAGATGTGGGTAAATGGAAAAAATATCATTGAGAGAAATGTGAAAGTAACGCCAATGTGAGACTGAAATTGTACTTGAAAACTGAAGTAAAATAGTAAGAGGGGTGTAAAAAAGCATTTTCTGTAAGATGCCATTGAAATAACTAAAAAGAAAGCAATAGAAGTTGTATTAAAAATATAGAGACCAGTAATTGTAGCCTCAAAAAGTAACGGAAATTGGGATTATGAATATTTTTACTCATCTCTGTATGTTGTCTCTTAGGTTTGACCTGTAAATCAATAGATGGTAGTCTGATTCATCACTAGAAACTGGAGTTAATCAGATATTTTCCACATTTCCTTCAGCTGAACCAGGGGCATTCCTACTCCTGCAAATAGGAATGAAGATCTATCAGGCCAGAGAGAAAACACAGAAATGAATGTGGTTTCAGGCTTTCAGTTAAGGTACCTCCATCCTAAGTAAGTGAAAGATACATGTTGTGGTCCCTGCCACAAGCTATGTTTGACCTTTAAAACAAATGACTTTCTACCAGATGAACAAGAGATCATAGAGAAGCAATTTAATGGCTACAGCTATTCTACCCTCCAAGCTTCACTGTGTAAAATTTCCCTTGACTTTATTTTCTACATTGGACTCCAAAGGTCTGAGTGAGAAAAGTTACATAAGACTTTGTCATGGTTTAACCACATCTGGCAACTAAGATCCATGCAGTGGACCCTCCATCTCCCCTCCTCTGCCCCACTGGGATTGAGAGCAGAATCAGAAAAATGGAAAATTTGTGTGTTATGATAAGAACAGTATAATAACTGGAATAAGGTAAAATTATGATGATGAGAGTGGGAAGCAGGGAGGAGGAAGGAACAACATTCCATAACAATACAACTACTCACCACCCACTGACCAATGCCCATCCCCAAGCAAAAATCGGCTGTTCGTGGCCAACTCCCCTTTATACACTGAGCATGATGCCCAATGCTATGGAATATTCCTTTGGCCAGTGCAAGTGAGCTGTTCCAGCTGTTCTCTCTCACAACTTCTTGTGTCCCTCCTCACTGGCAGAGCATCAGACAGTGAAAAATCCTTCAATTACAATAAGAACGACTGTGCAATAACTAGAACAGCAGTGTGTTATCAACAATATTCTCATATTAAATCCAAAACCCACAGAATTGTTCCTGTTACTCGGAAGAAAATTAACTCTATCCCAGCCAAAACCAGAACAGAAACCATATAAACATGAAGTATTAATTTCATTCTGATGCTCAAAATAATTAGGGCACAAAGAAGAAAAACTGCATAAATTAATAAGCAGGAATTCACTTCCCTGTCACTTTTCTGAAAATCATGTAAACAGTTTTGAATGATTTTCTCTTTTATTAAATCAGTAGCTTTTATGAGTGACTCAACATCTATAAGTCACAATTATAATAATCATTCTCTGTGCCTGATGAACGAAACCCATTAGGAAGTTCAGTCCTGCTTTTTTAAGCAGATTGATTTATTAAAGAGGACAAAGAGAAAGATGATCCCATCTAATCTCTGTACTTGTGAATTTTTCTTATCCTTCTTGTTCAGACCTGGAAAACTAGCCTTGAGTTCATTGGTGTATGCCTTACAGTGTGACAATTATATTATTTTTAGCAGTTACTTCAGTGCCATAACATACAGGGCTTGAAAAGCCATGAGGCTGCCCCGAGAAAACAATCTGTTCAATTCAGTTTACCAGCAGCCTAGTTATGTTTTGGAATCTAATAGTGAGAAAACACTGATTTAAGAAAAAAAATAAATTCTTTTTTCTAGTTTGTATCCATTCTCCTTATTACTTCCTTTACCTCCTCACTAAATATGCATATATATCTTTGTCTCCACCTGAGAGATTTTTGAGAAAGGATGATCCCTGTGTCCTGTTACCCAGAACACTCAGAACAATATATTGTTTTTGTTCTGTGAACCTATCTTGCAATACTGTTATTCAAAGGTACATTTTTAATATAGAAAAACAACAACAAACTAAGAAAGAAAGAAACAAAACCCTAAAAAGCAAATACACAAAACCTCAACCCGTTCTCAACATTAATGTTAGTGTGGTGTTCCAAAGCGCAGTCCTTACAGTACACAGAATTAGTCTTAGATTAAGAAAGTATATACTATAAAAAGTTCTTTAGGGATTACTGGTATATTCTTTGTTCTCTCTCTGAACCCTTTTAGTCTTACTTTTTTTCAGTCATTCTCATATGGTTACATTAATACTATTTTATTTCCAATACTTAAAATGATTTTCTTCTTTATTCAACCAACCTAACTTCAAGCATGAATTTTTTAGTGTATTTTCTCTGTATTCCTCCATGCATTACTTGAATCTTTTATTACCTTTACTTTTTATTTACAACCCTAAGAGTTTTCTGAGTGTGAAAAACATTTGTTTCATTTTTTGAGAGAAGACATTCATTCATACACCTCTCAGAATGCAATCATTGCTGTCCTCATCTATGGGGAATGTTGCTGATAATGGACTAACTTTTCACCTAGACATGCTTCCCGCTTATCAACAAGACTTATTTTAAATACTATTTCTGCTCTTCTGAAAAAGGTCACTTAGCAATTCATTTTCTTAAGAGCTGTCACTTCTGAGAATCAAAACGTAATAAAGATTCCTCTGTATTGATAATATTGCTGTAAACACATTTGAAATACAATGCAAATTTCTTTTTTAAAGTTCTTTTTTTATTCTTAATTTAATAAATGGTTCTTGTCTCATTAAAAAAAAAAAAAATGTTTCTGTTTCCATTGTCTTTGTTTTCTTTTCTTTTTCCTTATTTCTCCATCATGGATCAGTGAATTTTCTGCAACCAGAAAGAAACACTGTCTAATAAAAGAAAAAAGCTTCCTCTCATTTTAACATACAAAGCAAGCAATTTCTGTACAAATAGAGACTTACAATTTGTTCTGTGCTGTTTAGCAAGAGCCTTATCCTGTCTAGAACAGCAAATGCATTTCATAGAGGAAATTCAACATCTGAGGTAATATCAACTGAATTTTTAGGAATACTAGCATTAATTAAGCTGATTCATTTCATCATGAGAATTCCACAAGCTTGTCCTTTCCTTAAGCACAATACTATAAACATATTTGTTTTGATTAATATAACTTCAATTGTCTCACTTCAAAAATAATTTTGCCATTCCATTTATCAGGTATTGGTATAGAAAGCAAGTGGGTGGGGGGTGAAGAATCAAAAGGGTAAAAGTGAGAAAACTTGTGGGTTGAGACCAAAGCAGTACAATAATAATAATTATTGTTATAGCAACTTGTAATGAAAAAGGAAAATATCAAAGAGAGAGAAAATAAAACCAAGAAAGACAAGTGATGAAAATGACAAAAATTCCTCACCACCAAGCAACTTATGTCCATCCAGTCCCTGAGCAGCTGGACCCCCACTAATCTCCCCCTCATTTTATTGCTGAGCATGATGCCATAGGTATGGAATATCCCTTTGGTCAGTCAGTTTCAGCTGCCCCAGTTGTGTCCTCTCCCAAGTTCTTGTGCCCCTGACTCCTTGCTGGTGAGGTGAGGAACATGAAAGGCCTTGGACCCATGTGAACATTGTTCAGCAATAACAGAAACATCTCTGTATTACCAACAGTTTCCCCCATAGCAGCTACTATGAAGAAAATAAACTCTATCCCAGCCAAAACTAGCACAATACCATTATTTCTATAGAGCCTTAATACGCCAGGCTGCCACAAGGACACACTGAAATTCTTTCTATTATTTGACCGAATTGCACCAAGGAATTTCACTGAAGCAAATAAAAGTCATAACAACCAAATCTGACCCATAATATTTCCATTTTTATTCATTCTTTGCCCCTCTTGCTTCTCCACGTCATAGGTGCCTGTTCTGAGACCACCTTGACTGGATAAGAGTTGCGAGGCTGCATTTTCATGTGAAGCACCTGAGCGTGCCAGGGTCAAGATCAAGTAGCAAAGAGCACACAATATGCCATACCCACTTCAAAGTTTAGTGAATGTCTGTTAACTCTTATTCTCAGACAAGACAAAGAAAATTAAGTTACCAAGCTGCATGCTGCAACTTGCTCCAGGCAATTTAAGTCCCAAGCATCATGCTGAGACCAAATTTCAGTAGCAAGTGTGTCCTATCTCATCTCTGTATCATATTCATCTTTTTTTTATACCTTTAAAGTTAGTTTTATGCAACCAAACATCTACTTTCTGGCACCTTATCAAATCTCTTTGCAGGCGAAAGTAATTTAGAATGCTTCTCACTTCGCATTACTGGCTTAAAAGTTTATGTCTGAGTTTAAGATCCCCATATAAATTTTTTTGAGGGCTTAATGACAAATATATTTTCCTTCTGTAAGGCTCTCCATTAAGCAAAACCTTCAGAATTATATTAAGATAGACAGGTTTCTCTCCAAATATTACCCAGGTTTTGTAATCAAATTATGCAATTTGATGAAGGAATTATCAGCGCACGGTGACTTTTTGATACATACCTATATGTAGGGTTTTTTCTGTGCCTAAAGATTAAAGTGCTCTCTCTGCTCCTCTGTCACCTGTTAAGCACCTGACAGTCGAGATCAGTTGTTGCACAGCTCATTACCTGTTATTGCGACCTACCTCTGATCTATTGCAGATGCAGGGTCTATGATTTTGCAAGGCACCCTACCTACCTACAACAGTTCCTCCTGTAAGGCAAATCAATCATGCACATTCTGCCCATTTATTATCAGCAGCTTCGGCTGACAGAAGCTGCAGCTGCACATCTCTTCTAGGATGCCCATATATTTCTTTCTATAGTGTTATCTAAAGACATATTTTTTGTCATTCTGAGAGCTGTTTTATGTTTGCAAAATACATTTGTCAAAATGCTCAGCATTTGCAAATGCACAGTAAAAGTTCAATATGATATCAGAGGTAGTTGTCTTACTTTATAGTTGCAAAACGTGGTTGCACAGATGTAGAATTTTCAAGTTTGTAATACTAAAATTAACACACAATGTTCAATCTTTTAGAATTAAGACTGAAGCATCTGTTTTTCTCAGACATTTCAAGGACAAGTTAGATTAAGTTGTTTATTTCTTACCCGCAGACCTTCCCATCCACAATGAGTATACAAAATCTATGTAAACTTCAAAAGGAAGAAACATAAAAGATCTGTTCCATTAGTAAAGATTAAAATTCCTACCAAAGAACAAGAGAATCATTGACTGAATCACTCAGGCATCGGAAATACTTCAATCATATCAGACAAAAGTTTTAACTGACTTCTTTGTCTAATGCTTCACAACTAATTCTCTTTCTCTGTGCATTGCAGCATTTAAAATTTCAAGGAAAAAACCAACCAAACATACAATCAGTTCTATTTCAGTACACGAGATTCTGTTACGGAAGATTTATTTGTGCGTTTCCTAGAATTAGGTCATCTTTGAGGGCACTGCATATGTAACAAAGTTATCTGAGTAAAATTCCTACAACATGAAATATTGTAGCAGCCTCCCCTAGCTTCAATGGGAAAGGTTTTACCTGCTTTCCAAGACAATTGTCACCACTGCTCCAGGGAAACTGTAGAGCACAGGGAATGGAGGCATGGATGGGCAGTTCTGGGGACTGAGACATCTGCATAAGATGTCCACAGTGACCAAATGGACCAACAACAAAGATGAATGAAACAGCAGCTTGTCTCACAGTTGTGTGTCCTGACATAAGAAAGTAAACTGAAACCCACTCAGTATTTTATTTTAATACGTAGGATTATGTTTGTGTTATTTTTACCTGTCGAGAACAAGTATTTAATTGTATAATCTCAGACACTTAGCTATATTTTTTTATTCCCAAGAAGCATTTTGCTTAACATAAAAACAACAAACACCATCTCACAACAGAGCTACTCACAGATATTCACAATTCCCAAACTGCTCTCCAGCCCCATTCAGAATGGAAAAAGGTAACAATTATATCCTGTGTTAAATTCATGAGCATATACTGCAAGCACCATCTTCTTTTCAGACATATTATTTCCTAACATGCTACCAATCCTCTACACCATATAAGAAGTTCAAAATTCCAAGAGGAAGTATTAACTGTTGATTCCAGAAATTAGTTAATTTGCTTATAGATGTGATCAGGAAAATGACAAGGACAAACTACATCCTTTCCTGTCTTCACAGAATGACAGTGGTGTAAGAAATCATACCAGATAAACATTTCAGATTTCATACTGAGTACGTGGAACATTTCTTCAACTTAGTAATGTTTTCTGATAGAGCCAGTTGTTAGTAAAGAAAATGAAAATGAAAACTTTAGCCCTGATCTAGCAGAAATAAATAAATATCAGCACATTACAATGTGTTCCTCTTCAAAAACACTGTTTTAAGACTTGAATAGGAAAGAGATCTAACTGTTTTACAAGATCCTCTACAGAGCAGAGTACAGTAGAATATTTCAGTTGGAAGGGGAAGCTAAAGAGTGTTATTAAGGGCATTATCTAATACAAACAACATTGAAAGTTTTCAATCCCTTTTTCTGATTTTCCAAAATATGATTCTTAGGCATTTCTAGATAAGTATTTCTACTCATAGCTAGCATCTCTTTCCATGAACATGCAAACCATCCCTCTACATAGAAAAGCAACCCTTTTCTTCCAAGCTATTCTCTTTGTTTTTTAAAAGCAAGTGCAGCTGTCCTCCAACCTCCCTGAAACTAGTAGAAAAAACATCTCTAACATGTTTACCTCACAGACACTGCAGATAGTGTTTGCCCTTACAAAGAAAAGGATGCACAAAGTAATGTTAAGGACTCTAAGCCTCAAAATGTTTGTTCTATCTCATAGCTGCTTTGACTGATCTGTATGCAGTTTTAATTTCAAAAGGAGTAACAAGGTGTGAAGTGTTTACAACTGCAATTAAAACCAGAAAAGACTCAATGTGTTTATGACTGAGGGAATTAATGTTTGATACCCCAAGGGACTGCTGTAAGATTTTTCATCTTCCACAGCATTTGGAAAATCACTCAGGAATGTTGTTATCACTTCTTTTTCTACCTTATTTTCTTTTCTTAAAAAGCAAGCTGATATTAATGTTGTCCTTGTTAAGATTAATGTGCAAACACTCTGAGTTTTGTCCTTAGTGGAGTGCAGAATCTGTCCCACACAGTACAGGAAGCATGTCAGCAGCAGGCAAGAGAACTGATTTTTTTTTGAGGTATTAGAAACAAAATTATTAGATCACTCTATCAACTCATACTGACTTAATAAATAACTGATAATGATTTCTGAGTCAAAGATATTAGTTGTTTTCCTCCATTTAATTATTTCCTTTTTTTTTTCTGTTTTTATTCAACATATTGATGAGCAGTCTCTTCTGTATGGCCATTATCCTCCAAATACAACTTAATCTGGTGCTTCTAAAACCCAAACAGATTTACGAAGACTAACTAAATAGGGGAACAACTTCCATTCAATAAACTTAATGACCAAACCCAGATACTAATGGAAAACACTCATACAAATATATATACTCCAGTTCCATTGAACTGTTTCTATTTGTGAGCTTTCTGTATATAGAGAGTGCCTTGAAAGCTAAGTTTAGTTCTCTTCTGAATACATAAATTTGTTTACAAGAACTTCACTTGTGAATTGGCAAGAAAATTTCTTATTCTTTCTCTGCAGTAGCCTGCCAGTTTGAGAACTGCGTAGCACAGCATTTATAAAGTTACTAAAAGAAACTGTGAAGAGACACATACAAAAGGTGCATATTTTTCACTTCAGAGAAGGTGTTGAATTGTAGATCAATTAAATATGCAGCTTAAGATTTGCATAGATGTAACAAAAAGTATGAAAGTGTATGAAAGTTTTATTCCAAACACTTGAATAGTCCCTAAATAAAGTAGAAATGGGATCAATATCTGGGTTCTCTTGCCTGCAGTCCGTAGATTTGAGAGTAACTTACTTATAAAGTATTATATTCATATTAGACAACCACTGTTTATGCAGCTGACTGAAGTTTAGTGCATAGTTTCTGTTTTCTTCCCATTATCCACTTCATCACATAAAGCAAATGAAGCCCTCTCAAAGCTTTCATAGTATTATCTACACATATATCTTTCAGTCCTAATTTGATGCAACATATTACTTTATGGTAAGCCATTCCTTCAGCTGGCTGAAAACTCCCAACTTTGCCAGCAGACAAATAGCTCCGAGCTGCTAAAACATTCTTCCCAACAAGGGCTTTTCAAACTCAGAGGCCAAGTTACTTTGCCTGACTGTATCAAATAACACCACTTTTGGAGCTCATCACCAGCATTTCAAACACAAATGAGTACCTAAGTCTGTGTCTTCCTTAAGAACAGACCTAAGTAAGTAGTTGAGTTCCATGGCACAGTATTAAGATGCTGCCTTTAAAAGGCAGGATCTTAATGCTCCAGGACAGCTGTACTGTGCGAACTTGAGACATCGCAGTTTGCTGCGCACAGCAGGGCTCAGATGCCGCCTGGTTAAGTAAAAGTCTGAGCTGCACATTCTGCTACAAATCAACCAAATGCTGCTTCTACTGCAGCAGGCATATAATCTTGCAAATGAGAATGGGATGCTAGTTTTGGAGCACTGTTTATGAGTCTTTTTGCAATAGATGGAGATCATACATCATTTTCTACATGTCACTCAGATTCTGTTAAAAACATAAATTACTACTTATCCGTAAAACAAAGGAGGAAATCTATTTTATTATTCCCCTGGAAAATCTAAACAAATTATGTAACATCACACTTGCACCTACTAGAAAGCAATAAATTATGTATGTAGAAAGGGGAAATAAAAGTAGAAATATCGAAGAACAGAATATATCACAAAAATGCTGTTCACACTACAAGATGTAAGGCTTTATCAGTTTTTCTGTTCTGATCCATTATGCTCTGGGGATCATCTCAGCCTCAGAGCAATTCTTTTCAGTTGATGTATAACTAAAGTGGATGTGCTGTGGGTTTTTTTTTTTGTTTTGTTTTGTCCGTGCTGGTAACCAAATTATAAATGCCACTGTACAGAAACTTGCATTGGTGAGATACAATAGGCAATTGCCTCATATAAAATCTCCAGCATGAAAATGTATTTAAACTAATGCATGGAGGCCAACAGCACCAGATACTTACAGTTTGAATAAAACCACTAAGTTAAGACTGGGAATGACCTTAGAATGCCCAGTATGTACTATCAACTACATGCCTGAAAATTTCTGAGTGATGGAGGGACACAATTATCGGACCAAATTACTTTGTCAGGGAAAGAGGTAGCTATTCGCAGATTTCCCATTACTTTTTGATACTCGAGCAGCTCAAATTCTTCAGTTAGATATTATCAGGAGTCACCTGGGGGGTGGGGGGTTGTATTATTTTGAAGGGGAAAAAATAAAGGATGTTTCAAAACACTTACCTAAGTAAATTCTGCATGTCTTTTAAATTTTTTTCTCTTCTGTCTAAAACTTGTTGAATTGAACCTGATTTTTCACAGGGTACAAGGAATCTTTGTTCTCCATTTTCATGGGAGGAAGTTCATATGCAGTGCCTGTCTCTACAGCTTTTTGGCTGCTCTCAAATAATTTGTTAATGGACATTAAAAGCTGTTTCTCATTCTTCAGAAACATTCATTGGCTGCATCAGTCACCACAACAAGGGTGCAACTATCAGTTAGAAATTGTACAGCAGGTTATTCCACTGGTCAACTCCAATTGGACTGTTCAGCCAAATGACAGGGTATGAAGGAGATCTGAGTCATTTGGCTCATGCCTATTGTTGCAGTTGTTTTCATCTGCCTGAATTCATCTTTTTCTTGCACAACATGCTGAAACTCTTCAAGCTTAATTCTATTTACTATTAATTGTGTTAGGAGAAAGCAGCAAAAATACCACAGTCACTTTTCACTCTTGGATAATTTGCTCTCATAGGAAGGCAGAACACAGGCTGTTAATCATGCTAAAACACCTCTAAACTGAGACAGCTTTGGCTAAGGCACGCAATGCAATTTTCTACCTAATGGTAAGCTGCACTTTACAAGAAAGAAGAATGCAGGAGGCTTCTCAGGATTCAGTATTTAGGGCAATAAAGCCCCATAACAGAGGTAATTTTTTTCTTGGTTACTTTTATGTTTGTGAGTTTTTTTCACAGAACATCCAATTGCACTTTTCTATAGATTACACATTTTCCTCCACACAATTTCAAAAAACAATTTAACATCAAAAAGTATGATCTATGAATTATCTCCCTTTGATTCACACATCCTTCAATTTTTAATTTATTTACAGAAATTTCTTATTTGAAGACCATATTGCCTCATCCAGATTTCCATATCATTTATCATAAATAAGTTACTAAAGACATTAAAAATTCGAGTCATAACTACATGCCACCATTTCTGCAAGTTCTTTACTTCTGTAATCCCCTTTTCCTGCCTTGTTCCATCTACCTAGATGAAAAGATATGATAGACACAGTGTATGTGCTCTCAGTTTGTCCTTTAAGTTTCTTTTAAGAGTGACTGCATTAAAAGGATTTCCTTGAGGCTTGCTCTTGATTTAGGTAGGAGCTAAGAGTCTAGGGACAGAAGACTCAGAGGTCACAGAGTGTAGTAAGTGAACAGGAAGCCTGTGGGGCGGGGGAGAGAAAGAAAAAAGAACTTACAGCCCAGTGTTAGAATGGGACAGAAGGAACCTTCCTATGGGCTGGTGGCAAGGACTGAATGTGTTTTAATACAAAAACCAGGGAACTGCTTGAGATCAAGTCTTGAAACAAGTTGCTCTTCTGCTGATATACTGTGGGCGTAACATCCTGTATGTAATTTCTTACAGGTACTGAAAAATGAACACACATGGCAAAGCAGCTCTCACAGTAGGTGGAAATACCTACAGAAAGAGTGACATAACTGAATAACTGTTAAATTAACTGTCATGGAAAGTACCTATAATAATTCCCAATGCCATTGACTCCAAACTCATTAATGCAATCAGACGGAAGGGGGTTTTGTTTGTTTGTTTGTTTGTTTGAAATTTCTTTTGATTCCTCCATGTCTGGTGAGATTAGTTTAGTTAGAGCACAGTGCTTATAACACCAAGCCTGGGGGTTCAGTCCCCGTATGGGCCATTCACTTAAGAGCTGGACTTGATGATCCTTGTAGGTCCCTTCCAACTCAGAATATTCTGTGATCTCCAAATAAACCCCTGATTGCCACTATTTTGGAGACAGAGAGGGTAGCATACAATTGTTTTTAAGCAAAATAATTAATGGAATCGGTCTTTTTTTTTGTAATTTATTCCTTATCATAAAACACACCAGAACCATTAAGAAAAAGTCTTAAGGTGTTGTGAACTCCTTTTAATCCTTACATCCATATAAGATGAATGGACAGGATAAAAAAAGAAATCTTGGAAGGAGAGAACTGCTGATTTCATACTACAAAACATTAATGGCTTAGCTAGCTAAACTAGCTAGCAAACTACATTTCTGTTTGTTTTTGCAAGAACAGAAGCAAGTCTAAAGAGGATTTCTGAAGAAATATTTCTAAAATGAATTGTGTTTGCCCTGGGATAAAAACTCATAGCTTGAAGCACGCAAAAAAGTAAACAGCCCAACAGAACTAATATTAAATCTAATATTGGGACAGGCTTCTCTGAGCTGTTTGTTACTCTGCTGACATGTAATAGTCTGTTCAGCATTACAACTTACATTTCTGTAGTACAAAGATGAGCACAACTCCTGGGTTAAGTAAAAAAAAAATCAAAAATAAGTTAAAAAAAATTAATTATTTTCTTTAAACACTATGGTGTTTTGTAGCTTAAACCAGTAGATCTTGATTGTCATACTGTCAAAAAAGTTTCTATCATTTTGAGTGTTTGATTATCATCTAGCCACCTGAAATTCTTGTGTATGGAAAATTTTCTGTTAGAGGGAAAAATTTCAGTGTATACTTTGTTTCTCTAGATTTGCAGAATCCACAGGCAAGGAAGATTAAAGGTGCATCCGAAGGTGTAAGGGTCAGTCAAAGAATCAAGTTCTGTCTCACCATTTCTCATCAGCAACCACAGATGCAGGATTTACGCAGAGAATGCTGTGCCTGCTGAAGCTGGTACGGAACGAAGGCTTTGCACCTGTCTCGAAGTCCCTACTACTGTAAAATTCCATGGAGCACGATGAGACCACTGACTCTTCACCTCCAAAGCCAACCAGGGCTCAGACACTCCTCTCTTGGCACATGTGGCCTGCCAGGTAGCGTTTGGCATATCTCCACAAGAATTAAGGGGGAGCAAAGGTGGGTAGAAAGGAGGGACCAGGTGTATGGATTAACACAAAAGGCAGCTCTGGAACACCTGAATTCTTGAGATCTTCCCCACTGTGAAATCACATTGATCGAAGACAGAGGCAGAGGAATGCCGTCTGGACCAGGACCCCCAGAGACGCCGGACGTCTGTGGACCCCTGGTGGTAGCTATAAATCTGTTTTTTCATCCCTTTCCTCCCTGCCTTTTCCGTTATTCTCTCTCTCTCTATCCATTGCAAGCTGCTTTACAGGCACAATTAATAAAGTTCCTGTTTGGATTGAAATTTATGTCCCTTGACTTGTTGAATTATTATTTTGCTTTTCTTTCTTTTTTGCACTCTGAGATCATATCTGAAATGAGCCACCATGTGTCTGCTTATGAGTAGACCATGACAGAAGGTTGGTTACAAAAAAACCCCATAACACTGCCTTCAGAATAATTCTGTAACTACTGTTTGACATACATTTATGCATGCTCCAACACACTCAAATCAACTTTTCATCTTTTACCTAGGCTCAAATTAATTTCTCAAATGTATAAAGCAATAGTGTTTACAGAACACAGAAGGCAAAACTTCCTTCTAAAAGGCATTAAGCAGAATTAATACTATTTGCTTAATCTAAGAAAATGAATCACTTTTGAAAAATTGATTCATAAAAAACCAGTTCCTTATGGGTAGTGTCTTAGGTACTGGGATTGGCTCATTTTTGCACGAGTACTTTATGGTTGCTTGAGGCAATCAGTTGATGGCAAAGGAATCTCTACAATTAAAATAAATTACTGTGTTCAGGAGACAAAGGCAGAATATTTTCTATGAACATAAAAACTGTTGGGACATAACTGGTACAAACAGTGATGGGGAAAAAATAGTGTCTATTGCTCTTTTTGTATTGTAACAATATTGTGTATTGTAACAGGTTTGGAAACATACTTTGCTTTCAGAAGCTGGCAAGTCTTGCATTTCTTTTTTAAATAAGGAATTGGCTTAAGAAAAACAGGTTGGCTTAAGAAAGCAGGTTGTCACAGACTTTGGAAGTTCTCATGCTGCATGCATGTGCATGCTGCATTTCATGCTGCATGCCCCAGAGTTCTAAGCTTTCTTTGTGCTTATCAATATTCCAGAGAAATAGGCAATATTCAACTTCAACTACATTTATTGGTTCTTCAACATATCTTTACTAGGTAGAGTAGATCTGTTAATGTCTTGATCCAACAAAATAAACAAGAGTAGTGCCTTCAGAGCATATTGGTGACCAGAAACGAGAAACATGATCTGTAATTCCCTGCAATCATTATTATCCAGGTATAAATATGACATATAACGTTTGCTCCTGAAACTGAGGTTGACACGATGAGAGGGGAGAGTTATAATCCTATTTGTAACTTGACTTCATGAAACCTGGAAACTCCTCTGATTCCTGCCACTAACACTTATAAGCTGCCATAAGTAAATCCAAGCTACATGGCATGACAAGAACACACAGACACTAGTAAATAAATCCTGTCAAAACACCTTCTATAAACAGCTTCATAAAAACACATAAAATTGTCAGATATTTTGTATTGCTAGTACAAGAGAAAATGTCTTCAGTAAGTCTCCTGGATTTGACAAGAGCTCCTCAGACTTAAGAAATTTAAATGAACTATTAGTCTCCAGATGCCAAATTTCTTAATTTTTAACACTATCTGATTAATTTAATGTTTTACGCCTCACAGTAATAACATGAATATATGTAGCAGAGAAAGTTTATACATATTCTTAAGGAAAAGTAATTGAACACTTCATCAGAATTCATAGTCATCTTGTCATCTTCTATAGCTCACTAGTCATCTTCTATACTTGGCAGGTGTCGTGAGGTGTTGTAAAAAGTTTTCAAATTATTTAAGCCATATTTGGAGCAAGCTGGATAGACAGAGTGAAAAAAGTTTGTCATATGTGTGTGAGACCTGCTCAGGTCTCTGCTGACACTTGCTACATTTATTCATTTTTCATATATATGACCTTGCCTGTTGAGAGCCTCTGTCTCCTAATAGGTCAAACACCACGAATGCACTCTATTTGTACCTTTAAGAGTAGAGAATTGCTGTTTTCCCTTGCACAAGTAATTTATGTGAGAACAACTGGTGACAGACTAAGCTGAGCTTTTACGCTTTTAACTCTGCACTAGCAACAACTTGAAATTCATTGGAACTATGGATTATTATTGATACTTGCAACTCTAGAGATTATTGTAATATCTTTCCTATTAGTCCATTTTAAGAGAACTTGAAGAAAACAACAAAAATTCCAAAACAAACAAACGAAAAACCCAACAAACCCCCAAATTTTGATTCTAAAAGTCTTAATTTAACAGGATCAAAGTTTCTTTTCAATTCTGTCTGTCCACATATGCATACAAGTTCAACCACCTAGCATCCTTCTACCCACCAGGATAACAAATATTACACTCCATATGTTTTTTCACAGACCATCCTTGTCAAGGAATAGTAAGTTTTGCTGCTTGAAATCACATAAAACATCGTTTTGGAGAGGACTCAGGATATCAATCAGTACAGCAGCCTTCTCCAAGCTGGGGCAACCTCACAAGTAGACCAGGGTTTTTTTAACGTTGCCCAGAGGTGTTTTGAAAACCTCCAGAGCATCTGTGGGCAGCATGTCCAAAAGGGTCAGTCAGAATGTTTTTCCTTACACACCTCCATGCTGTTACAGTTTGGGACTGCCAGGTGCTGCCCTTTAATTGTGGCTATCTGAGAAGAGGCTGGCTCTGTCTGCTTTACAGCCCTGCTTTAGGTGGTGTCACACTATGATTAGATTTTCCCTGCTCCAACAGCTCGCCCTTTTCCAGGCTAAATGAATCAAGTTTCTCTGGCCTCTCTTTGCATGTCTTGTGGTTCAGCCCTCCCAGAGGAAGGCCTCTCAGAGGCTTTCCACAGCACTTTCTTCCTATTATCAACATTTCTTTTGCACTGGGGAGCCCCAAACCACGGATAGATACTATGTAGCTCTTGTGATGAAAAGAACAATATTTTAGACAGAGGGAGTGGAATGGCTGGCAAATAGATGTTCAGGATTAAACTTCATGGAGGATGCTTAAGAGAGGGGACAAAGCTGACACAATTTAAATCTATTTCATACCTACCTCTTCAATCCTACCTCGTCCTCTCCCCAAAATTACAAAAGGAAAGATATCTAGCAGTATAAAAATTGCTATAAGGCCCTAACGGCTATCTTTCACTGGTTAAACAGAACTTGAAAAAGAAACTGCACAGAAGAGCCAAACAATATAAATCTGGTAAAATAGCCCTGTAAAGCAGTTCAGGAAGATGCTACTTCACCTGAGGAAAAGAAATATAGAACTGGTTTGAGACAAACCTCTTAAAAACATCCTTTAGATAAGCAGTGGATAGGGGAGGCCTTATACTGTGTAGACAGAGTAAGACCTATACACATTCACCAAACCCTGACCACATAAGTTCAGGAAAGGTATCAGAAAGAGAGAGTGACTGAGAATCTGAAATTGCTAGAATAGCAACAGGTAGTAATTCAAGCAGGGTCCAACAACAACTGCTGTCTTTACCTTCTGAATCTTCCTCTCTTCTTTTTGTCTGCTAGCTGCAATTCCTCTCCTTCTCACATAGTTTTTTTAAGCTTTTATCTTTTCTTAGTTGTTCTTTTTTTTTAATCCTTATTTATGTTTGTGGCCCTATAAATGTTACTTTGCTGAGTTTCAATCAGCTAAACACAAGCTTGCTTTTCCTGACTTTTTTGTTAAACTTCAAACTTGAAGCCTTGGGATGTGATACCAAACAGTAAGCTGAAAATCACTGATTTCCTAATAAAATTCTGTCACCAACAAAAGTGAATTTACTTTTACTAAAATTATGCCTCTCACCAGAGCCATGTGTTGGGCCACTCAGAGTTCTCTGCTGTCCAGGTCAAACAGCAAAGTCTGACAATCGTTTTCAACCCCCTCTTCCCCATCTCAGCGACTCAGGTATTCCCACTGTTTCATTATGCACATATGCCTCAACCTGCTTAATTTTCTTAATTTATTTTTTTACTTATCATATGGAATTTAAACAGAAGTTGATTTTCAGTCATTGATACTGAAGGCTAAATACCCTCTAAATCTAATTTTATTGCATCTCCAGGCCATTGCAAACCTCAACCCAAAACATTGTAACATAAATCACAACTCTAGATTATTTTTGTCCCCAAAACAGTGAGGAAAATACAGTTTATTTCCAATGTGGAGTCAGTCTGTTGTTTTTCCTTTACCTGAACTGGATGCTCTCTTTTACAAACCTGTATTGATATATTTTATATCAAGCAACCCTTGCCAAACTACTTTTCTTTCATTCCCCAGCCACTGAAACCTCCTGCTGCAAAACACATATAGTTTAACCCACACCTGGAATGAACAGTCTGTTTTTATTTCTATTTCTTACAATTTTCTAGTATTTTTCTGAATAACGTTCCAAAAGAGGGATTTTCTCACAGACTTGCAAAGTTTCTGATGTGGTTAAATTTTAAACACAACCATGATAATTGTTTAAATAATAAAAGTAATAGTAAAATAGAAAAGTTTTATCTTTCTGTTGACATTCAACAGTCTTACAATACATTGCTGAGAAGAAATCTGTGTATGATATATCTTAATCTTTCCACTTAGCAGCCATGTTGCATTAGTAAAACTACTGATGTCTGAGATGTGAAATTACAGAAATTCCATAAACTTCTCATACAATAAAGTGAATTATGGAAGTCTCTTTCAACCGTTCCTTCCAGATTTTGCTATCATCATCATAAAATGACAGATACACCCCTTGGATATGTACAGCATAGTAACAATTTTCTATTGGAGAAACAAAAAAACCTAAGTACTACAGCAGCACTGTAAGTAAGAAGAAAAGAAGAAACCTAGATGGTTCTACAGGTTTTTCAACATAGATCTGTACAGAATACAAAGACTAACAAGCGTTGAGTGCAGCTTCCTAGCTGGATTTCATCTATTCTGAAACTTCCCTACGCTGTTTTCTGAAGGAGATTGGAGCAGTGGTTGCCTTTGCATGATATTTTTCCCATGTAACATCTCCCATTAGCTGCCTTATTGTTTCCAATTTTTATAGCAGAATGCAATTGACAACAAGCACTGAGCCCAAAAGGAGCCAAAAACCTAGTTGGGAAATTCTAAAGTCTTTTTACAGAAAAAAGGACATTTAAGCAGGACATTTTATGCCAATAAAAAGCTTACTCTGTAGTACTGTTTAATGTATCTAGTAATAGTAAAAAGTCCTCTCTAATATATCTAGTGCAATTAAGTTTTGCTTGGAATTCACTCTCCCTTTTCAAAGAGGAACCTTCTGTGAGGTACCCTGAATCTATTTCAAAGTTTGAAATTACACAGATTCTGTTCCAATGCAAAGTATATGGTTTAAGATTGTCAATGGCAGTCACACCATGCTGAAAAAGGATGAGCAGAATTGCCCGTAGGAAAACTGTTAGGAAAATTTTTTCCAACAATAAAACTCATTCCTAGAATACACCAGGTTTTTTGTATTAATTCTTTTCTGTGTTTTTTATCTTAATACTAAGGAAAAACTACTTTAATTCTCTTGACAACTATTGTACTTTGACAGCACATTTGTAGAAAAAGCTCTAGGAGCAAATTTGCTTCATCATTATATTTTAGTGTTTTAGAACCTCACATAATTTTCTTTTTTGGAGTCAGCTAATTGTCTCTTGCTGTCCAAAGTGTGGATAAAAACAGATAAGCAAAATATTTTTCCTAGAGAAAGAGAAAAATAATTAAGCACTTCTCTCCGACATTTGCTTGTCAACAAGAAGTCCAGGAAAAACTAGCTTTTAACTTTAGTCTTGCTAGTAACACGTTGAAAAGTTTTCATGAAGAGGTTTACTTTATTTTAGCCTGTCACTTTGAAAAAAAGATATAAGTTGACTAATTTACTACTTGCCATTTAACACTGAAAAATATACAGTGAAGATGGTTTAAAATAGAGTTGCTCGGCCGCTGTTCATAGAGAAGTAGATTAAGTGAAGTTGCTGGTTTGCTTTTGTGCACTTGGAGTTTCTTAATCAATATGAGTCATCAAACACTGAATAGGATTTATCATAGCTAGCACGTTGAAAAAATGACAGTGTATGGGAAGTTTATAGTAAGATGTGCAAGGAATCTCCTTCTGTTTTCTTTCCACAAGACATGCTGGAAGAGTTTTATGAGGCAAAAAATTGTATTTTACAGTCAGACATTTCTCCATCCATTAATAAACCCATAACCCCTGTGAAAAATAAAAAGAAATTGAAAGCTTTTGAAATGTATCTAGTGCACTTACAGGGCACTATTTAAAGGAAATGGATCTTGTAAACACAGCAATTCAAAATGGCAGCATTTCAGCTTTGGACTGCAACTTCACTTTTCATTTGAAATTTTCAGGCACTGCAGCTGCAATGGGATATCTCATGGTTAACCTCCGGAGCCCAATGGAAGATTTGCAAACGTGATGTTGAGACCACATGTACTCAGCGAAAATTTGGAAACCTGTGCTTGATACCCAGGAACTCTCAGCAGAGAGTGACAGAAGGTATCCAGCTCAGTAAGGGCCAGAAGGCAATACCCTTAAGCACAGCATCACCAGCTAGTCCGAGGAGGTGACTGTCCTGTTCTGCTCTGCACTGGTGTGACCTCGCTTTGGGCACTGTGTGCAGTTTTGGGCACCACAAGATAAAAAATATACTAAAGCTGTTATAAAGCACCCAAAAGAGGGCTATGAAGATGGTGGAGGCTTGGGAGGGGAAGCCACATGAGCAGCTGCTGCGGTCACTTGGTCTGTACAGTCTGGAGAAGAGTGAAGGGAGACCTCATCAGAGTCTACAACTTCCTTATGAGGAGAAGGGGAGGAACAGCCACTGTTCTCTTCTTGCTTGTGACCAGTGACAAGACTTGAAGAAACATCCTGAAGCTATGTCAGGGGAGGTGTAGGCTGGATATCAGGAAAAGGTTCTTCACCCAGAGGGTGGTTGGGCACTGGAACAGCTCCCCAGGGAAGTGGTCACGGCAGCAAGACTGAGTTCAAGAAGCACTTGGACAATGCTCTCAGGCACATGGTGTGATTCTGCACAGGGCCAGGAGTTGGATTGTATGATCCTTGTGGATCCCTTCCAACTCAGCATATTCTATGATTCTAAGTGTGAAGCTCCTTATGTACTGAATGGCTAATGAAGAAATACAGAGAATGACATTTGTGCGAGATCAAGCAATTATATCAGAATTATTTAATCTCTCTTATCATTTGATATCTGCATTCAGGAACACTTTCCTAAAAACTAGGATGACAACGTCTTTGCTTTTTTCCTCCCCAATAAAGAATACTAACTCCTGTTAATATTAACAGGAGTTAATATAAGGTTTTGCAAGAACAGAGAGAAATTACCTTGAAAGTACTGTATATTTTATCCTCTGTTATAATACATTTGGCTAAAGTATACCAGATCAAATAATTATGAAAATCACTTGGGTAAAATTGATGCTATTGTAACTGAAAACAGATTTATTGTATAGATTGCTATTTTTCAGAGAAAGAAGAAGAGGTGAGGGAGGGTAGATGGGACTTATTTTTTGAGCAATTTTCAATTTCTTTTGGTTTCCCTAGCTAGACTCACTTGTCTCACTGGAACGAATGACAATCTGTAAAGAGCTGGATAATAACATGAAAGACCACAGGGGGTCAAGCTACTTAAGATTACCAAGTGCAAGGTTAAGTAGTGAATCGATCTCAGTTTGTGAGCATCTACAGCAGGACAAAACTTTTATAATTTCTTCAGCCCAGTACACAAAGACACCATAAGGATGTAACAGCTGGAAAACAAAACCATTCCAATTCAAACTAGACACACAGTGCACATTTTTTATGATAAGAAACTAATAATAGAAACAATTTAGCAGGGATTGCAATGGATTCTCTGTCACTGTCATTGCTAACATCATCTGATGGGATAGCTTTTTTTTTTTCTAAAAACCAATACTGCTGCTCAGGGATACACAGAAGTCCTATCTAGTGTGCTTATAGAATAGCTAAGATCATATTGCTTCCTTCTTGCTTAATCATGTCTGAGTAACTATATCAGATACCACTAAAATGAACACACTTTAAGTGCTTCCACCCACAAAACAAATTTTTCACTTGAAGTATAAGTGATGACTTATTTGTCCTTGCCTCAAGAGGACAATAAAATTCCTAGAAATCTTGAAATTAGTCAGGTTATGATTTGGAAAGAAGATGTCCCTAAAGAACCATAAAAACTCTGTGCACATTTATATTTATTCTTTCCGTTAAGGCATTATATGGCTCCAATGCTTCCCTAAAGAAATATTCCATGTTTCTGTTTACTTGTCACCCACAGCCACTCCTGTTCTGTAAAATGGCTACTTCAAACAGCAGAATTTGATTCTCTGCTCATGTATAAATCAGCTGAAGCTATGGGCTTCAGGAAGGAACTGCAAAGCAAAGTTCTGTACTCTCTAATTATTCTCTGCAAGCTAGTAATACATCAATAAAAGGGGCAAATATAAAGCCACAAGTATAAAATACCCCTGTTCACTAAATGTATAGAGACTATGTATTTACTACTTACTTTTTCTCACTGTATAATTTTTCCCCTTCATTTATATCACCAAAGCTTCTCTTGAGTGTCAAAATACACTGTTATCTAAGGGAAATCAATGTTGATGAAATACTATGATGCCAAACTCAGGTGCACTTCAGCAGCATTTTGTCATACTTTCGTACGCAGGATCCTTCCAATATGATGATAATGATAACTAAATTCCAACAGCCTACATAGACTTTTCATTTTTAATCTCTCCGGAGTAATTTTTCTTTACCTGAATGCTTTATGTCTTTATCCTTCCTTGCATCCCAGAACTAGCTACATTTCCTATGAGCATAAATTTGGAAAGAAGTGACTGTAAAAGGTGTTAAACAAATGAAAAATTTTAATACTGATAATTTTTCTGTCTTGTCTTCTGTCATCATGCAGACTTGTTCAGCCAGTAGTTGCACTGGTTGCAAGAACTGCCTTTTAATATGGTTTTAAAACTGTAATTGACTGGCCCTCTTAAATGTCAGACCTGAAGGTATTGTGCTCGTCCGTGCTATTTCCCTCCTCTTCTTGATTGTCAAAACCAGCCAATGAATACAAGTGCATGCTTGAAAGAAAGATTTCCCAGGCTGGATTGTGTTATGCTAAACTGCCATGCATTTGTCCTTCATGTATCATGTTTCGTTCAGATAGATTTAATCATAATTTTTTTGGGGGGTGGGACAGGGGGAAATTCTTATTGAGTATTAGTTGTGAAAACTGTCTTGTCTTTATAACATGAAAGTCAAGTAAAATAAATTTAGGTTTTTGTTTATTGGTTTATGATTACTATTTATTTCAAGAATTAATTATCTCCCCCTCCCCCCCCCCAAAAAANNCCAAAAAAAAAAAAGAATCAATTCTTCTGGCTGGGAAAATAAACTGTATAAGGAAGCAATTTCCATAGGAAATAGAAAAGGTTAGTTTCTCATCTTTAGGTTGGAATTAAGCAAAAAAAAACCCCTTTCTGCATAGCATTATCCCCAAATCATTTTATTTTATTTAAAACTTGTGATATGGGAGAAGTCAGCCATGTTATATCTAGCCCATAAAAAAAGTTCCAGTGAAAGATGAAATTCAGGGTAGATTTTTTTTGTGTGGAACTCTCCATACATGTTTGATGGAAGTGCAAAAAATGGAAATCAATGCTGATCTTAGCCCAAGAACATTGGTTGAAGAATAATAGCAGACTGGGACTGGAAAAGAAATGAACTGCAGATCAAGTATGAAAGATTTCCTGCAGACGGAGCTTGTTCAGAGCTTTACTTTTAGCTCAAGAAACAAACCATGTTCTTGAGCAGACTCTTTCAGTCCCATAGAGCATTTTTCTATATAAATTAGTTTTAATTGCACATTTATTTTTGTATAGGACTAGAAGCAAGTATATAAGACAGCCTCTGGTCGTACTCACGTAGAAAATGTCAGACTACGAATGTTTTATTTCACAAGTTCAGGAAGAGTCAATAATTCATATGTGGCATAACTACAGGCAAAATTCCCAGATATCTCTACACATACCAACTAAAATCTATCCATCGAATACCCTATACTGTATTTATATGGGAGCTTCATTTCAGAGTTCCTGGTTATTCTGTCTTTTACTGAATAAAATTCCTTTGTTCTTTCTACGGTCTCTAAGGTTCTAGTTCCTGAGATTCCAATTACATTTCTGGAGAGCCTGCTTGCTTCAACTCATTCTTAGCAGCTCATTGACTGAAAATAATGTGAGTTAAAACAAAACCCAAACTCAACAGGTAAGTATTAAAGTTACTTTGAAATTCCACTCTGATTAAGGAATACAGTAAAAATACAGAGGCATCTGAGAAAGGAGTGCTTGAAAATGTACAATTTACAACACTGATCCTGCAAACAAATGCATCGTTATGAGCAACTACTTACAAAAAATGTAGTCTTTACTGGCTTTGATTATTTGGGCTGTAGATGTGGTAAAACTTTTGATTGATGTATTCTTTTTAATTTCCTGGAAAGTAATTTTGCAATGATGCCTAGAGCATGTGAGAGGCTACTTCCTTATCTTATTCATAAATCTAAATAAATAAATTATAACAGCAATAGTATTTTCCTCATGGATAAAACTCTTAAATTGTGCTATAAAAAGGGGGGGAAGAGGTAATTCTATTTTTCATAGCATCAATTTAGAATTAATTTAACTTAACTACATAATGAAAATTATATAAGAAAAACACACACATTTAAGTGTCAACAAGATATACTTATGCTAAAACATTGTCATCTCCAGTTATTATGATGGTTTTCGTTTTTATACTGTTAAATTCTTTCATTTTTACAATGATCGTTTGCATTAGAAAGATAACTACAGAAATGTTAACATAGTACCATCCGCAAACAAATATAAAATAACACAATGTAAAAGGTCGGACAGAAAACAGCACTTTAAAAATGTGTTTAAAGAAGAATGAGCCCAAAATATATTGGAAATTTATACTGCTCATAGTTCCTATTCCTATCTAAATCTTTACTAATGTGCTTAACAGTATATATGCTGAGAAGACTTGGATTTTAGAATGCCACTGAAATTAAGTCTCCAGACATATATTAGATGAAAGAAGTCATGTTAGACTTCATAATATAAAATAATAGGTACAAGGTGCTATACCTGGACAAGAAGTTAAAGGTATGGCTCATTATAAAGATGAAAATTGTACCAAGAAGAACTGAGGTGTTACAGATAAATTGAAATAGAAGGAAAAAGCCATGCATGTTAAAAACTACCTGGAAGTGTAATCCTGAAATAGTTCTGTTCAGTGTCCATCTATTTTTAAAATTTGACAAAAACATAAAAGTTCTAATTTTGTGCATCTCAGTGACCCATATTAGGATGAGGGATTGCTGACTCATGCACATCTCTCACAGATTCTTGATTATTAGGTTTCTCCAAATTTCCATCTTTCATAGCTTTTGAGAGTGACACAAAAGTTTCAGATATCTGCTGGGGTGACTGGTAGGTGGTGATAATGATACACTGGAATCTTTGAATAAATATTTGTCGACAATAAAAGAATAACAACATTAATTTTAAAATCCAACACATTAAAGAAATGGTCAAAAAGGATTAAAATTGTTGTTCACCTTTACACGAGAAAAAATAAAACAGACCTAGCAAGCTAAAAGTAAAACTACAGTAAAGCAAAGGGATACTCTGAGATGAAACTTGAAGGCATAAAATAAAACATTTTCAAGCACAGAAGAAGTAGGACGACTGTAGAGTCAGTGGGGCCAGCAGATTATCAAAGTACAAAAGGTGCACTAAAGAAAGGGAAGACCACTGCAGAAAAGACAAGGAAATCCTTTCATCAGTGTTCAGTATGGAGAAGGTCAGGAAGGTTCCCTTCTTCACAAGGTGTGAGATGGAGACACTATTTTTTTTTAAGAAAAGCATCAATAGAAGAGGTTTTAGTGCAAATTAATAAATTGAACTATAACAGTTGTTAGGACCAGGCAATTTGTTCAAGAGTGAAGGAAGTCTAGGATGAAGTTGCTGAGTTACCAACTGTAGCATATAAACTATTGCTGTAATAAGACTCTGTGGCAAGAGGAATAAAAAACTGAATTGAAGAGATAAAACTTTTGAAAAAGGGCTCATGCAATGACTTAGGGAACTGCAGAACAGCAAATTGGGTAGCCATCAGGAAAATAAGTAATAATTAATATTCTAGAATTAATGGATGATAGATAAATATGAAATATTTGTTAAAGCTCCACATGGCTTTTACAGATTTTTGGGAGGACTATTGCCTATCAGATTACTTTGAAGGTGTTAACAAGCATAGATTAATTGATATAACTAATCTGGATCTTCAAAAACTTTTGGCAAGTTTCCATTCTCCAATATTTGACCCATGTTCTTCCTTTTCTCATTCCTTTTATTACTTCTGGTTTTTATTAAATGCATTCATTTTAGGTTAACTATGTCAATGTAATTTCATACATCTACTGTTTATTCTTTTTTTCAGCTGCTATATTTTTAAGGTATTAAAAAATGAAAATCAGAAAAAGTTTTGATGCACATTGATAGAAAGCTATCTAGGCTATGAGCAGTCAATTTGCAGAATTTCCTAAGGTACTTTCACAATGAAATTCTGATAGTGCTTCCTGTTAATTTAATGATAAATGCATCACCTGGGATAATACGCAACTCAATTTTCAACCTAGTGTTTATTCTCTTCAAAATGCAATTAATATCAAGTTAACAAGGAACACTGTCAATTCTCAGAGGCAAACGTCTTGTACCATACAGAAAAATGTGCTGTAAGACAGTCAATTTTTATGAAGGCTGGGAAGGATACTCCTTTTATTATACTGAAGACCAGTTTTGAAAGAATAAGATTAAAAAGTTTTTTTAAGAAATCCAGAGAAGAGGAACAGCTTCCAAATACTGGATTTTGACATCCTCCTTCTAATAGCCTTTCATATATTCTTAAGTGAAGAGATATTAGGAGACATATTTGGACTTAGCCATAGATGGCGGTTGTTTTGGGGGTTTTTTAAAACTACTTTTTGCAGAACTGTAGGTGTATAAATCAATAAGAATATAGTTGAGCTAGACAATGTAGCTATGATTGCAGTTCAGAGTTTCATCTCAGCTGCAAACTCTGTCTTAGTCATGAAAAGGATGAAATTCTTTCTTTAGAACAGAAAGAACAGCCTCCTGTAGCTCTGCTTCACTCCTCTGTTATTCAATTAGAGTATTTAAATTAAATTTATGTTTTATGCAAGCAAACCCAATTAAACCTTACAAGGAAATGTCTCCACAGGTTCATTTACTAGAGCTTTGTTTTTGCAGGACAGAAATTTACCTTTTTGAGTGGCATCTACAGCATTCAGCAATACAAGACACAGCACATAGCTACCCATTTCATTTTATATTACCAAAATATGTCCTTTTATAAATCCTTCCTTTTTCTCTTTCTTTTTTTCTTTTTCTCATTGACAAAGATGAAAAAGCAGCTACAAGTAACACAATGATAATAAATACCGAGAGGAAGCTATCCAGCTTTAGGTCAATTTGTTGAAATCTTTGTTAACACTGCTCACCGTTTTGCTTTAGTAATTGCATATTTTATCTCTGCTTAATTCCTTTATTGCCTAGTTACCATCAAAGATTATCATATATACCAGAGAAAGGGGAAAACAATACACCTGTCTCCCCCTGCTCCCACAATAAAAAAAGCCTTCAAAGCAGAAAAAAACCTACCATATTTTTCAGTATACAAAAGATTATGTTGGCTAGGAAACATCCAAAACCTTAAAATATTGCCAGGTACTCTATTTACTATAATTAAAAATATCCCTACCAAGCACATAATACTGTTTGCAAAAAAGATTTTCTTGCTCTCTGCAATGTCAGTTTTGTGTATTTGAGCTACACCTGACATTAGCACTGGACTACACAGCACAATGTTTGAAAGCAAAAGTAAACACAAAAATTTTTCTTTTATAATCACGTCATTAGTCTGAAAAAATAAAAATGAGGACTGTCCAAAAATTATTTGCTGTAACCAAATATGGCACCACAAATAAAGAATAAGTGACTAACCACCTAATCAATAATAAATGAGCCACAAAATGAAAAAAGGTAACGTTAAATATTCCATTTAAATAAAAATTTATATAATCCAAAGTGCCATTTGTAATGGCATTATAGTGCCAAGGAATTGTAAATGTTCAATAAAAATGCTCAAGTTCATGTAATATACTGCATGTGAACACCTCCACCCTTACTATAAATCATCACCATTTCATTGTTCTAAAGTTTCTGAACTGAATGTATTTATTCTTAACATCAGTGTAAAAGAATATCAATAAATATATAAAAACAATTTTGGTGGGGGTTTTGAGGTTCTTTTGGTTCGTTGGCTGGCTTTTCCTAACTTCAGCACTGTAGTTCTAATACCACAGAATAGCAAAATGGCTTTTGTTCTTAGTGGAAGTCTTCCATTAGATTCCAGACACAAGTGGCATCAGACAAAATTCGAAGCCACATCAAAAGCAACAAATCAAAAGGCAAGGAATGAGTTGGTTTTTTTTTTTTAGGATATCGTAAATATATTCAAACAGCCCTCCCACTGGCAATGACTTAGTGTCAGTAAAAGTGGCTACAAAGACACATTGCTCAGATCACCAGAGGCTGACAGATTTCACATTTCTTCTCTTTCTATGAAGAAAGCTTGTAAGGAATTTTTGAAAAACTATTCACATTTGGAGGGCAGTTGCTACAAAACTAGTTGCAAATTTTGCCACTGCATTCATGGTTTTGGTTAGTTCAAATTGAAAAAATCTTCTACTAACATTCAGAAATATGGCTCATCACATTAATTTGTAACATATAAGTTACATGTTTAGTCTGTATATGTGCAGTATCCAAAACAGTAAAAGAATTGCTGTTTCTTAACATACCAAAATGATGCCATAAGTATTTTGAGGATTTTTTGTTTTTTGCATTAAGTTACATTATGCAGGAAAACAATATTAGTAATAGAACTGGAGCAAGAATATAGGGAAAAAATGGGCACAGAAAAGCAGAGACATATGAAAAAGAGTCGAGGGAGTAGGCAGAAAATTAATACATGTAATTTGAAAAAAATGGGAACACGATAAATGAAAATTCAGAGATGAAAGAATGCAGGAAATGAGATGACATATTTTTAGCAAGTCCAAATATTATCTGCGCTAATGAGCACTAGACAAGAAAAAGTTTAACCATCTTTCTTGAAAATGAGAAAAAACTGAGACAATGGGACTGCAAGGAAACCCACAGAAAAGTTTAGCAATTGAATATCAGAGCCAGTCTGTTTTTGTAAAACACACTGTATCCCCTGCAGTCACAAGGAAAAGGGATGTAGTTGTAGTGAGCGAAGGATATGAATAATACTTTATATAAATTCCTTAAATAATTATTTTGTACCATGAAGGTTTATTTCTGAAGTCAGTGTAAGAGTACTTGCAACTACAATTATCTAAAAGGATGGAGCAAATATTCATGTGCTCAGCTGTTACTCCTAGGTTTAACCATTTTTGGTATTGCTACTGAATCGGCCTAATAGGGTGAAACATGCTTGCAAGGAGCAGGGACATACCATCACTACTCCATAAGAAGGTACTAAAAAATTATTCAATATGCACTTCTGTTAGGATCCAAGATGACCTTGGCTCAGACTGGTCCTTTAAGGTGAAAGGAAGTTTACTAAACTAATGCTGAAATAAGCTTCAAAACCAAATTTTAGGAGCTCTTAGATAGTACAGAATATCATTTTAATGTCAGTTGTAACACTAAATGAGTGTTTTAAACGAGAATATGGCCAGAAACTACTTACAACCTCTAGCAACATGCAAAGGGATTTCTTAATCCACTATCTGCCTTCTAGCTGATTGGCAGCACACAAATGCAAGACAACAAAAAGTAAATTCCAACCCATTCATGTCAGAAACTTACAGAGGAACGATTCCCACCTGTTCATTTCCACAAGACACACATACCTTTTTATAATTATTATGATCATATACAGTTTTAAATATTGAAATTAATTCTGCTAAATATGTGGCATCATTGGGATATGACCAATTAGCCTTCAGCATGCCCTGCACTTCTCATCAGACCTGTGGATTACCTTGTAATTATCGGCTCTGCTATTTGCTGCTCCCAGACACTGGAAAAAAACATGGTTGCTGATTATAAAACATGTGCAGTGGATCTTTCCTATGTGGAAGATCTTTCAGGCAAAAATAGCACCTCAGTGCTTTTGGTTCCTTTTATAGATTCGCTCCACATGATTTCTACAACAGATGAAGGATGTTGAGTCCCCAGATTACACACTTTGCTCTTTCACTACCTTTAACAATAGTTTCTAGCACTGCATGTTTCCTTGTTTTCAGTTTTCTCTGGAGAAAACTGGCAAGAGATGGAGATCAATACTTCATGCTTCTCTGTACCCATCAAGTTTAGTTTTCCACCTTTTTCTTACTCGTTAGCCTTTCTTCCCCTTGATCATTTTGCATCTAATGCATAACTTTTGCAGTAGTCTAGACACGCTTCTTTTGGGAGATACTGTGGAAAACAACTGATGGAAAAAAGCACCCTCACAGCATTAGCACCAAGACATGCACGGTCAAAGTGTCTCCCTTCTTTAAGTGCTAGTCTTACCAACAAAGGGATACCTCTATCATCTCTAATAACCACTAGTAAGAATTACAACACTAACCCACAACCCAGTTAGATGAGGAATGACTCATTTGCAAAGACCTGAAAGCTCTAGGGAAGCCAGAGAATACCTCAAGTAGATGAAGCTTGATACTGTGCTGCCTATAAAACCAAAATACACTTCGTGGAAGAGGAGGACAAACTGAAAAAACTGTTTCAGATCCAAGAACTTCCAATCCAACATGGCCTCTCCCCACCCAAAAAANAAAAAAAAAAAAAAAAACAGGCATTAGCAAACAGTAACAACTATAAAATAAAAGTAAAATGGCAGTTATACCCTTGGAATATACAGTTATGTAGTAAACATAAAACTCTAAGAGAAGAAATTTTCATAGGGATGCTACTACTGTTACTTCAGCTTAACTGTTACCCAAAGCAAGTGTTACCCCAGACATTGTTAACAATCAAGATTCTGTTAGCTTATAGAGTGAAATAATCTCATACATTCACCCATATTGGTATGTCTAAGCCACCATCTCAGACAGGTTCTACTGAGCAAGACAGGAAGGAATATTATTTACATACTTGATATTACCTATTTTTATTCTTATTATTCAATAGTATTTTTCATTAGGTACAAAGTTCCAGGTAAAAATTTGTTGTTTTGAATCTAAATGGCTGCATCTCATTAACATCTTGTTTGGTTGCTTATTTCTATCCTAGAAGTCTGCAGAACACTAGGTACTTAATACAGTACTGTAACTCTGGCTCAATCCTTCCTCTGTGCTGTGTCGCAATGCAGAGATTTAATTTTTTCTACATTACAAATATATTTTTGTTTAAATAATGACAGTGCCTAATGCTTTGCTTGATCTTGACTACTTTTCATGTGATGGGTATAATTTTTTGTTTACATAACCTATTACATTTTCTTTGTCACGATATCACATTTTCTCTGTAATTATATTAATTAGGAGAAATGCAAATTAAAGCATTCAAGTTTTTTTTAATCAATGAAGTAATAAGGAGATTAATTCCTCCAAGTGATCTAGAAGGAAAGTTTCTCAGTATATATACTATGTTGATAAGCAAAATTGTGCATATAAAATCAGTTTCAGTGACTTAAGGCAGCATTTAGAGCTTTTTGTTTCTGCAGCTGTTACAGTTTCGGGGCTGTTTCTGTCACCTAATGAGCTGCACGTAGGCACACTTTCATAGAGTAAATAATACTATGGGTAACCCTGCACTTTTCAAACTCCATTAAATAGGATTTTTATTCTTGTGCTAGACTGTGTGTCCCAAAAGAACACCGAGCAGTTCAAGCTCCAATAGAGAGGCCTTATTAGTAAAGACCACAAAAGAGAAACAGTTCATGATATCAAGGTTTCAGAATTCAGATCAAACAACTTATAAATTACTATTTGACGGTTACTTGGTTTTGACACAACTGCCATCTACTTCATTCTTTCCTAAAGCAGAAGAGATACTTGATTTCAGAGCAGTGAGCAAATAACACGTGATGACTTTTTTTTTCCTACAGTCTTCCAGTGTTTCATGCTTGTTTTCTCTATGGAAGAAGCACCAGCAAAACACAACTCCTGTAGTTGTAAACTGGCATTAGTATTCCTTTGTAAAATCTGTAAACAACACAGATTGTACCAGAAAAAACATGATAAACTGTGTTTATGTTCTAGGCTGAAAAATTAATCACTGTGTCTAGAAATCAGATAGCTGCATTAGCACAACACTGTGTTTGAATAAGCTCTGCTTAGAGCCATGACATAGCACCTAAGACATGTATTTAATATTCATAGAGTATTAGCATTGTTATGCATGGAAAAGGCCTCTAAGATTATCTAGGCCAACTGCTAACCTAGTACTACCCTGTTCACCACTAAACCATATCCCCAGATGCCACATCTACCTGATTTTGAACATTTCGTGCTCTACTGTTTGCCCGACAGAGCCGCCACCGCCACACGCAGCCCTCCGCGCCCCAGCCCTGACAGCCACAGCTGCTCCCCGAAAGCGCCCGTAGCCACGGCAGCATGTTCTTCACCGAAGAGGAAGGGACACGGCAGGGTCAGGCAGCTGCTGCTATTAGGAAATCATGCCCAGCCCGCCACGGGAGCTGCACAGGTCCTCGCAGCGCACACGCTCCATCCGCCGAGCTGCCACTGACGGGGCGCCCGGGGTGCAGCAGTAAGGATCTGTCCCTGTATTCTGTATCTGTCTCTCTTTTCCCTTCTCTGCTCCTTTTCCATCCCCCTTCGGTAGGAACACTTACTCTTCTTTATCAATAAAAGGTTCTCAGATATAATATTGCCGTGTTTGTGCTTTATTTTTGTCCGAGAAATCTATCAAAAAGACCCCTCCCCGACTCCCCCATTTACAGCGTGATGGGACAGGGCTTCATGCCCTAATTCCTGCATCAGGAGCCATCCCCACGCTTTTCTATAGCACTCCTGGCTTTATCCCCTTTCCCCTTTAAATCTAGCTTAAAATGCTCAATGAGACTTGCTAAACCCTGAGCAGGGATCTACTTTCTCCCTTCGACACAGGTGTACCCAGTGTGCCACCAGCAGGCCTGGTGTCATATAAACTGACCCCCGACAAAAAAACCAAAAATACTGTTGGTAACAGCAGGCTCTTAGCCATGTATTGGTCTGTATGATGTTCCTGTTTCTTCCTGCATTGTTCCCTGCAACTGACAGGATAGAGGAGAGCACTTCTTGTGCTCCTGATGCCCCAACCAGTCATTCCAAGACCCTGAGGTCTCTATTCATTTTCCTCAAACTTCTTCTTGTGATTTCATTACTGCCCACCTGGAGAAACGGTAATGGATAATAATCACACGAGGCTGGAGAATTTCTTGGTGACATTTATGACCCAGACCCCAAGGGGAGGCAGCTGTGTTCTGTATGGGTTTGCTCCAGTTGCTACATTGGGCCCTCTGCTTCTCTCGGAAGGGAGTCACTGATCACAACTACTCTTTTTTATTTCTTAGCAGAAGTGGAATGCTGTACAGAAGGTGGAAAAATACCAAAAAAGCAGAACAATTTGGAGTTCCCTATATATTAACAAAACCGGATCTTCAAATTCACTAACCTGAATTGTGTTCTGTGCTTTGTTCCTCCTGAAGAAATGGATCTGTTTCTCAATATTGCTACCCAATTAACAAGTAGAAGGGCCCCTGAATATTTAAAAATCTGAGCCAGAGGATTGACAGCCTCTGATGGAAAGGTCAGTTTTCAATTGAGAGATTTTTTTTTTCCCATTTCTGTGCAATAGCCCATAATGAATGAGGAACTGTGTTTCAGAATTGCAACTCAACTGGAACATGGAAATTAATTGTGCCAATCAGTCAGCAAGTAGCAACCTGTCGCAAGTGCCTGCACATATTAACTATGAAATGAGTCAAAAGAATAAATATTCAGCATGAAAACCTTCTGAGAGCATAGCACAGTTACGTCTGCTTCCAGTAAAATTCACAGCACAGCTGTATTTGCTGTGCCAAACAACGATAGAAGTCTAAAGCCAAAATTGGATTAATTAAGCGAGGGTTGTAGGATCATCACAGGCTGATCCCAGCATAACAAATGAGATGATGCTTCCAGTTCTTCCTGTGTGCTGGCCAAAGTAATTGTTCTGTAGCAGGCTGTACTTGGAAAGACAGCTCTGAAGGCCGTGCTATTTGGGTAACCTTTTACAATTAAGCCACAAATTAATCTGCTTGTTAATGTTTGTCATCATGGAAAGACACTTTAAAAATCCTAGATGCATTATTGCTGCCCACTACAACCATCTGCAACAATCAGCTCCTTGGAATAAATTTTGAACTAGTGTGTTTTGAGCTAAAGCCATGGTGAAAATTAATGGCTTTGGAAAGCTTGCGGGTTTTATCCATTTTATTATATATGGTGTGTTAACCATGTACATATGGTATTGTTCATGTATTAAAATTATTCTAACAAAGTGAAATTACTGAAATAAGTATTGAATTATCTGTTTCTGTTGATGGAGAATGGCTCAGCTACCATCCCTGTTTATGTACTATTGCTGCTCAGAGGAAACAAACTTAACAAGAAAAATAGAACCACCAGAGCTGCATTCCTAGGAACTGGATATAACAGATGAAAAGCTTGAAATTAAGAGACCTATAAATCCCTCTTCGGAAAGAGATGGCAGGACATAACGCAGAATTCATGAGAGAGAACGCCAGGCAGACAGGCTCAAAGGAAGCTTCTCAACAGCTGCCTAGCAAAATCTCAGGGCTCAGTATTGAAGGCAATAGACATACCCAAGTTTAAAAATTTATCTGGGCCACATCTCAATAACATTGGATGAGACATAACAGGGCAGCCAAGATGAACTCTTCTAGTAAATATCGATAATTTTGCTACTTATTTTTTCTCTTCATCACTGAGCTTGCCACCTCATAATGAAGACCACAACCATTTTTCCTAAAATAATTCTGTTTTGATTTTAACAACAGGACACTTTATGACAGAAAAGCAACTAAGTGGAGGTAACAAACCTACAACACATTTTCCCAGAGTCAATAGATAGAAATCAAATAGTGTATACCTATCACATGCATGTACAGCTTTAAAAGATTTAAAGAGTTTAGAGCTGTTTGAGGAATTACACCATCCTGCTCAATCAAATGGAAATTCAGTACAGGGACTGGAAACACATCTTGTTTTCTGGGGAAGAATTTCCATTAGAATTTGTAATAGCACTTGTTCTCTAAGGAACAGGAAACAATAAGACCCCTTAACCTTCGTGATAATTTATAATTAAAGAATATTTATTGGTGCCTATTAGCAGCATTTTAATATACTTATTACCATAATATTTATACATCACTATCTATATGAACATTAAATGAAAGAGTGCAATAGAACTAATGAACTTTTTTAGAATTTTCTTTCCACTGGCTTTCTTTTGCACACGTTTCCCATTGAATACTGCTATTTGTACCTAAACAAGAGCTCTGATTACAATAAGCCCTAATTCTGCAAAAGCCTTACAACTTCTCACTACAGAAAATCACAGAATCATATATTACCCTCAGTTGGAAGGGACCCAAAAAAGATCATCAAAGTACAGCTTCTGGCCCTGCACAGGATCAACCCCAAAATCACACCACGTGCCTGAGAGCATTTTCAATGCAACAGAAATGTAAATGGAGGAGGCACCTAGAAACAAACCTGTATGCACATGGTCAGAATGCTAGCTGCACTTACAGCAGCCCTGCCTGGGAACATATGCTTTGTAAAAAAAAATCATGCAATATGATAAACAAATAGCCTTTTCATGTTTTCACTCACTGAAAGATTCATGAAGCCTAACATCTTCCATCAGGGCAGTAACTACTATTACTGCCAACTGTTTAGCAGGGAAAGAAAAATCTGGAAAACTTGAGCACAGTACTGTGGAGCAATGTGTAGTTTTCAGAACGAAATATTTTGTGACAGATATAGATCAAGCTTCATCCAACATTAAAAGCTGTCAGTGAGACTGAAGAAAAAAAAAGTGAGAAAAAAATGGGTGGGGGGAAGGGGAGATATTACATGGTTTAATATTAATTAGAAATCGACCAGAAATTCCTTACGTAGAAGTTGCTTGAAGCATTATAAGAACCATTAAAAGGCTTGACTGCAGTTTTGAATAAAGTAATCTAAAGAGGCAACCAAGATGATCTATTTATTTACTTTTTTAACTGAAACCAAGCATCAAACAGGTTTGACTCTATCACCCGGTGTCCAAAACATTAATGATTGCTAAAGGAAGAGAGGTGCTTGGGGTTGTACTACATCAGGTTTTCAGAGTTAACATTGAAAGATGCCTCTAATTAGCAAGGCTAGTCTAACTGTTTATAAGTTTGAAATAATGACATCCACTGGTATAGAAGAATTCACAGATTTAAGCTAAAACTTACCAGGACTCAAGACAGAAGAAAAGATAAATCAATTACAAGATGTTATTTTTCCATATATGCTGTGGAAAATATAAAGGCAAAACAAATGTCCCAGAGCCATCAATAAAAGAATAGGAAGAAGTTATGTTCTGACTCCATAACTCCTCCAGTAAAAGAAGATAACTAAATTCAAATCAAATATCTGAAGTTTGTAGTGCTGTTTGCAAATAGACAAAGCTTCATGCTGCACATGAAAGACAGTAGCTGCTTTGTCTTTGACTACCTTATTTCACCTATGTTAGTAGACAATGTTCTAGCTAGATTCTGTAGTCAGATATAGTGGAATGACTCTTACTACACTGGATTCCAAAAATATTAAGCAAGTGCTTAGTTTTAATGTCTATTTCTAAATGCCTGCTATAAGCAAGAATTTAATAAAACAAGGAATACTTGAAATTTAGTTAACACAGAATCCTGCACTTCTAAGAAGTGTAGAATGAGCGCTTGACTTTTGAGCACAATTATCACCAAGTGGAAGAACAGGGAGATGAATCTTCATGGACATAGTTTAATATTTATCAAGATATACTTTAAGAAGCTAAACATGTAGGAAGCTAGTTTGCACTAGAAACATTTTCCCACGTGGAATTCATTGGGGAATCAAATGCAGAATTCTGTCTCCTAACAGAGAATCTGCATCATTACAGCACCTAAGACTGCTTTGAGTGCATCTGCAGTCTAGTGTGACAACTCTGAAGTAAGTTTATACTCACAAAATTACTGAAAAGTTGTTAGTCAGGTTTTACAGGAGGGCAGATGGGAAGACAATCAAATTATTCTGATTAGAGCATGAAATAAGTTATTTATGGGCATGATCAACTATCTTTCTGAAGTAGGTACAAGCAGAAGCTTGTGGGCTAACGTGCTGAAGTGTTTGATGAAGAAAACCGTAAATAAAACTCCCGTCCCTGAATGTTGAAATGATGTAGTGCTCATACAGTCATTTTGTAAAGCAGCGTGAGTATAAATGCTAGTGCACAGCCAACATTCTTTGTAGTAATTAAGAGACAGGAAAGAGATAGATAGCGATTATGATTAAGTACAAATGTATGCCCTGATGCACAGATTTTGGTATGGAAAAATCTAGTTTTCACCTTTGGAGCAAAACTATATTAGAAGTTATATTTCAAGCCATTTCATCACAAAACCTCATCTTAGTTGATCAAAACTTGCAATAATCTCCATATGTTAAGCTGAGGCTGATAAGGTGGTCAGGTACTAGAAGATGCTTTGCAGTGTATTTATGCACAAAGAATAAATGATCAGCACATTGCGTACAGTTGTATGTCTGACAGAGGACTTGAAGATACTCAATAAATCACTGAACATGGTGACTTGCCAAAGGCTCTTAAAAAGAAGTCTTATTTCTAAGAGCACTTGTAATATAGTTTGGAAGTATTATTTTATTTGTGGGAGCAGGCCCAAGGCCTTACCTCAGGAGTTTTAAACATGACATCAGGTCTGCAGTCCAGACTGCCAAAGGCATATTTCAGAGGTGATATGTAACATATGTAGGTGAGATGTAACATTTCAGAGATAAAGCAAACATGGCACTCCAACAAATGAGGCATAACTAAAATATAGAAGAGTTTGGACAAAGTCTCACCTCCAAGGCTGCCTGAAGAAGAAGGCAAAAAATGGGAATAATTAGTACCAATAGTATAAACAAGAAGGGGAACTCCGTACTATCATTTTGGCCCTAATGTGATGTCAGAGCCATTTTCCTTTGTGGGAAATACATCTTTTACTAGAGTTACACAAGAAAACAAATATCTACATAGAAGATGAGGAGCTAAACTTTTAAAAAGAAAAAGCAATGAATGTGCAGTACAGGTTACAAAATCAAAAAATGGAAGTTGGACCAAAGCCTTGCTCTCTGCATGTTTATTTGAATGATATGCAATATCACAGTATCTTAAGAAAACAAAACCAAACCAAAACACAATTCCATGATAAAAAGTCTATCTAGTTTCACAGGGGTTGCATCCCTTTGTATTATTACCCAGCATGCAGCACATAAAACGCTTTGAGAACAGCCTGGCCTTACTGAAGTCAGTGGGAAATTTGAAATTGTCTTCAGAAGAGCCAGGATGAAAGACAGCAGTCCCATTGATTTCAGCAAGACTATTAATTGTCTGAGGCTATGCACAAGCATGAATCTTCAAAGAAACAGGGCTTTGAACAATTTGGTTGTGTGTATTTACCAGTTGAGAAGAGAACAATGTTTTAAACCTGTCTACAACACTGGCATGAGCTTCAAATGAAGTTAAGTTCATTATTTCATTATACTGAACCTCAGCTATATGCAGTTCAACTGAGATGAGTGCTCTGGATCAGCAGGTGTCAGTCCCCTGCTGTGAAATAAATTTAGATAAGGAAAGGCAAGAGCGGCATCCTGCAGCAGAGCCCAGGAGCCATCTGTGCTCCAGCCCTGCATCAGGGAGCCTGAACAGACCCATCTTTCAAGCTAAGATTCTGGGTCCAAGACCTGCAGTTTTCAATGTCCTCATTTTTATGGAGTAGAAAGGAGGGGACATGTCCAGATTGAGAGAAGCTCTCAGGGTGTCCAGGCTGCTTGCTCCTAGACATGGTACATCCTTAAATGCTCAGGTTCGTTCTGCTTACATGGACAGCCTAATTCCCTCAGCTGTGCAGGTTCTGAAGGCAAAGGCACCAAGTGGAGTTCCCAGAACCAAAACAATGCATGACACTCACCAAAGATGGAAGAACTCTACATTCCACTTTACTTTCACATATAAGATAAACCCAAAAAACATAGGGATTCGACTTCTACCTTATCTTAGTTACAAATTTTTTCTTTGTTCTTTTTTGTATGTGTATAAAAAAAGAGACAAAATTTTACTCAAAATTGCAACCTGCTCTTACATTGCCAAGGTTTTTCTTTGCAAACTTTGTTTCTGGTTCACACAAGCAAATTCTATTTCCCATCAAATAAATTAAAACTGAGAACTAAGAAAGAAACAAACTGTAAAGGTTAGTAAAACCTGGGTGGTACAACTTATGCCAGGTAAGTGCATTCCAAGTACTAAATGTACTCAGATGACTCCCAAGTCCTAGAAAATGATCTTTTTGTTGTATATCCTAAATGACCATTACTAGCTAACAAAATTGGATCTGCTCCTTCTTTTTTTTAAAATACATTTTGTCATCACAGGCTGAGACTGCAGAAATGTGTTCAGGGTGGTGTTGCATTTTTTTGTTGTGGTGGTGGTGTTTAGTTTTTTTTTCTGCTGCAGTTTTGTTTGTTTGGTTGCTTTGGCATGTGATAAGTACAAGAATTAAACAAAAATTATTTTTCTTCACTCTTATTCTGTTTAATCCCCTACCCTGATCTGTGAATGTTGGGCATGACATGCACAGCTGCTTTTTCCAGTGCACAAGGAAAACATAAAATCACCCTAGTACAAATAACACTTTCCTTTTAAGGCTGTGTGTTAACTACAGCAATCTGATTTGCAACCAACACTCTATAACTTGTCTAATCAACTCTCAAATGGATATTAGATCCAATTCACTGACTGGCTCTTTTCCCTTACTATAATTTCTTCTACAGCTGATCTCTTATTTCCATAACATTATCCACAGATATAAAGTATATATTTAAAGTCATTAGGCTTACAATTCTACTAGACCATACCAGCTGTACTGCAACTATTTAACTTCAGTCTTTTATGGTCTTATTTACTTCAACTACATTTTTTTTACTTTATTTGAATTTCACATTAATCTTGTCATCAATAAAATTAGAGAAATGCATTGGTAATATTTCCTTGAAAAACCATGACAAAATTGAACCCTGAATACATTGCTTTTTGTTTATCTCCACTTTCAAATAAAACTATTTTATAAAAAAGAAGAAAAAAAAGCACCCTCAAAACATATAAATTTAAAATACTACATTTTACAAATTGTCATGTTAGCAGTTTTAGCAAAAAAGGAAAGAATACTGAAATACTTAAGATGTCTGCTACCATTGCTTAATTTGGTCTGCTAACTTTATATTAAGGAACAGTTCTATTTAAATAAAAAATATAAAATTTAGTCCATAAAGTGCAAGCACATCAACTTTTTGATATTATGAAAAAAAAAATTATTTAGCAAATATGTTTTAATGTTATTTTCCATATTTCTGTCTTTTTCCTGCCGAAAAACAGTAGTAAAAAAAGGCAAGTTCACTGTATGGAAAAGTACTAAGGTAATTGTTGCTTGGAAAAACAGATTAATTGTGTCTTTAATGTTAAAATTTCAGTTCTTTAATAAAGATTTTTTTCAATTTCATTAGAGCTGTGTTCAATTTGGTTAAAAGACGTTTGGGTTTTTTATATAGAGGGCATTTGAAGGACTGACTCAACTAAAGGAGAGAAAAATTTAATGAGAAATGCATAGTTTAAATTAATTTTGCAGAATACTTATGAGAGATGGATCTCATCTTTATAGTGATGAGCACCTGAGACATTATTTGGTTCCTAAGATATATTCAGCTATCCAGGCAACAGAAATTATATTTCATTATTTATATCACTGAACAAAACAACAAGGATTCTATACATCAGGAGAAAACAACACTGAAGGAGCTCTTTATGAACAAGCTACTTATTAATACCTAATCATTATGAATTCTGAAAAAGAACCTATTCTGGGAGGACTCTTTTTTATATTTTCAGCTTCCTTACCAGAAAATATGCACAGTATATCTAATAAATTTTACATTGAATTTTTTTTTAATCCTCCTTATGATCTTCAGGTAAAACCTGAAATGATCCCCACTATGTGAACTTATCATCACCCCACCTGGAGACCTGCCTTGGAGCATCCTCATTTTCTTCTCAGACTTTTCTGAAAATTATGGGTAAGGAGCAGCAAAGACACCGCCAGTTTATGGCAAAGTAACATCAAAAAAAGATATTCGGGGTCTTCATTTTCAGAGTTTCATCTTAAGCATTTTCTTGAACAGACATAAAGCAGAGCAGTCCGGGATTACTGAATACATAAAAATCCTACATAATCTTCCAGTACATTGAGAGTATCAGTGCAATCGGATGCTTGCCATGGGTTTATACTCTTCCTGAGGTAGGCAATTAACAGCTCCTAGAGACACACAGTGGCTGGATGAACCTTTCCTCCATGGAGTGGGTGCTTTCCACTTTCTGTGGCAGCCTACCAGTGCCTCAGACACCCAGACTGAGGACTAAACCAAGAGCTGGGTTACCTTCTCACCTTTTTATGCTGCAGGACAACTTTGCCTTTGTACTTGGATTTCCATACAGTGAAAAGCAGTGTATAAATAGATAAATAAGGAAGAAATCAATAGTGGTTTAGTTAAAGTGCTATAAATCGTGATTTTTATCTCACTTATAGACTGAATATGTTCACTAAAAAAAGTGTGCACCTTCCACCTAGTAAAGTCAAGCATACTGGAAAAAAAAAATCTCATCCAGAATGGGACCTCCTTCATGAAGTGTGCTATATATATATGTATATATATATATATATAATTTCTCTGCATAAACATACAGATTCTTTTTGCAGTAATAATATTGTGGAGGAAAGACAGAATAAAGACACCTCCGCTTCTCCAGGTCTAAAAAAATTGAGATGACAACAGAGAAACTGAGTTTATAGCATGTAAGACAAAGTGCTGTTAAATAAGTGAACTTTCCCTAAGCAAGCTGGAAGGGGACTGGAAACTGTAATTGCAGTAATGTGATGTGTCATATTGCTGTTCTACTTTTTCTCATCCTCTAAAGTAATTTGTCTCTATGATAACCTTAAAATGCACACTGCAGATGTACACAAGAAATTAACCTGATACAAGAACAGAAACATACTGGAGGGTGGGGTGGAGAGGGGGCAAAGGGGAATGTGTGCACTTATACATAAGTTATTGGTGCATATGTTAATGATAGGTACATAGTCATTTTGTATTTTTAAAAATAATTCATATAATATATATTTTATATACAGCTAAAAAACAGCTGGAAAAAACTTACAAGTGCTACCTATCAGGAATAAACAAAAGTATTCACAGATGTAAACGGCTTATGGTGTATTCAAGCAATACACTTGAGTATTTAAAGTGTTTGTGTTTTCTTTGAAGTGCATCACTGAAAGTAAGAAAAATATAAAATATTTAATTTTTTCAGATGTTAGTACATGCTATGTTGGCAGTAACTTCAAGTGCCACTCTCAGAGCTCATGATTTATTTCAGTAGCCAAACGGATTGTTTAGAGCTTGTAGAGTACCTAGGGTAGGTACAAGCAGGCGACTTGGGGTACAGCACAGAAAAAGGCTTTTGTACATTAAAAAACAGAGACCTTTGTGAAGACGCGTAATTAGTTTGCACCCTGCAAAGAGCAACTAAATGATCTGGAAAATGAGAAATCTTTAAAAATATTTGTTCCATCCATACCAGACATTGGAACACAGGCTGAATTTAACAACACATCGTTTACAAGCTTCATTATTACCATCCATAGGAAGCATTTATTATTTTTTAAAAAAAAAAAAAAAGCTTGTTCCAACGTAATTTCTTGAAACAAAGTGTTCATTTAGAGGTACCTTTGTTAAAAACAAAAATAAAAAATTCTGAGACAGTTATCTTTTGAAATCTAATTGCTACCCCAGGCTTCTCTCTATCTGGAGTGGGGTTATTAACTTATGTTTTTAAAGGAGGCTTACAAGGGACATAGTCACCCACTTACCCTTGAAATTCACTGATAGTTTATACAACTCCTCTCTTGCCTCCTTAAGGGATATTATTTTAAGTAGATGTATGTAATCTTAGGGTGATACTTTTTTGTTATACAAGAATCTTTTGCATTAGGTGGTCTTATGTCACTTTTATAAATTAATTAATATAAATAAAATTCTTGATTCTGAGCAACAGTTGAGCAACTATAATTACATGCATTTCTATTGAATAATTTTGTTTAGCCTTTTACTATCAATTAAAAAAACACAGTTTCCATAATGAAACCAAATGACTCCATAATAAAGCATCCATGAAGCTCTTACATTATATTAGGTGTTAGGGGAGGGTGAGGTTGGTATTAGTTTGGGGATTTTTTTACACCTTAGAGCAAGATCATATACAGAAAAAAGATTATTAATTTTAAGTAATGAGGTATTCACACCTCTTTTGAAAATTTTTTTTATATTTTTAATTTTTCAGAAAAGAAGATATTTGAAAATGGCTGATTCTATCACATATAGCATCATATTGAGATCCAGCACACTAAAAGGTATAACTTGGTGAAATCCTACCCTTACTGAAATCAAATGCTGTTTTCCCTTGACTTTAGTAACAACACTAAACTATTTTTAGCATTAAAAAAATAAAATTTACTTAACTTTTAAGACATTCTGAGGACAATGTTTTGGCCTATATTAAGGATTACATACAGTAAAACCATGTACATTTATGGAACCTGGCAAAATAGATATTTCTGAATTCTCCTTTTGATTTGTCTTTTTTAAAAATTATATTGCATGAATTCTGATATTTGCAATGCCACCAGCCAAATCGTATTATTTTTTGTCTGGGTTATGCTGCACAGCACTGTGGCTAATATTCCCTCGTCGCACTCAGCTGCTGTCTAATACTGAGGTAAGTGGAAGGGTCTCTCACTTCCCTGACTTCTAATTTCTCTGAGCATAGGATCTGTTTATCCCTTTCTGACAGAGGGCACATATTCTCTTCTTTCTTTGTCCTCCAGCTCACTTTTGCAGCACCTTTCTGCTTGGGCTATACCATATACTTTAGTTCGCATAAAGGGAGACCCTTAGAAACCTAATTCTCATAAAAAAATTTTCTCCTCAAAAATTACACCTGTACGCTGTGTGGCTACTGGCTCCAAAATGTCAGTGTTTTTCCAAAACCATCATCCTGTTGTCATTAAAGAAAGTCTTAATAAATCCTAAAGGATTATTTTTAGTTCAAAAATATCAGTAAAGGGATAAAGTTTCAGAGGGATATAATTTCAACATGTAACAAGACTAAGTATTTCATAATCATTTAAGAACACTCATTTTCAAGCACAAAGCACTCTATGCTTACCTTCATGTTGCACTCATTTATGACAGTTTCCAGATTAATTTCAAGATGAACCAGCTGCCTGTTTGCAAGTAGGTAACTTTATTTACTTAGATTTTCAAGTAGGGGAATAAATATTTACCCATGTCATGACATCACTAATAAGTTCTTTACTACTGTTATCCCAACTGACCTTTACTTGCAACACCTTATTCCCAGCTGATTAGGAAAACTTTAGGAAAAAGTTACAACTGTCATAAATATTGAAAAGTAGAACTTTTAAGTCTCAAACTGAACCTTGATTATCTCTGAGGGGAAGGTTAATTTTCAGACTCAAGGGTATTTTTCCTCTTATATAAAAATGCCCAAAATGAAAAAAATTAAATTAGGTTCAAAATTCTAGCTCAGTAAGAACACAGAAATCAAAGTTGGCTCAGGATTAGAGCAATTTATTAGAAAAGTGGTGCATTAGTCATCCTTTGAAGTCTAGGGTAGCCTTATGGAAATTATGATGCAAAGTGCAATTTACAGAAAGCTGTATGATTCTGTGTTTCTGTTTAAATATTCATAAGACATTTGACACTACAGGAAAACAGACAATGGTTTTTGATTCACATAAATACAAACTTGATAATCCAATAGTATCTTCTGACCTGACATTTTAAAAATGTGAGGACACAATATTTTGTGGGGGGGTTTTTGGAGGGTTTGTTTTTGTTGGGGTTGGGTTTTTTGGGTTTCTTTTTTTTTCCAGAATCAAGACAGAAATTCAAGAAAATAATTATTTTCTGCTAGCTATTATGAGTTGATTTTTGCTTTAACCACTTTTACTTCCTTTTAAACAAGCCAAATGGATGTTATTGCAACAAAAGCCGTATATCAAAAATAGAACAATAATCAAAGTCATTTATCTGTACCATAGACTACTAATATATTTATCAGCTGCCAGGAAGTATTTAGCTCTAGCTGGAAAAAAAATTCAATTTGTTTTACAAAACTAAAAGTGAATTCAAACCAAAACCTGTTATAAATGGCAGCAATGCTATAATACTATTTTCTTATCACACCAGTTTCAGAAAATATGAAATGTGAGGGGTTTTTTTCCTACAGGAGAATATGAACTATTTCATAAATTTTATACCCATAAAATATGCATACTAAATGCATTGCCAAAAATAAATTAATAAAGTTCTTGACAAAAAATAGTTAATAAAACCCAAACCATCCCACATAGCGTGCAGGTTGAATTTCTTTGCTATGCTAACATCAAAGTAAAAAATTAAATCTGGAAGCAAGCAATCCAAACTCTGCCTCAGAAACAAAGCAATCCAAGAGCTGGACTAGCAATTGGGATTCCTATCTGTTGGCTTGCTCCTATGAATCAGAAGCAGAGCTGAGCAACTAAAGAACACACTTTGTACCCATTCTATTCCTCTAGTATCAAGAAATTGTAGCAGTAGAACAGTGCTTACTATTTCCTCTTTCCCATCCCTGAAAACTTCAAAAGCTGAGTCTGTTCATGTTTAGTTTGAGGAGTTTTTTTTGGGAGGAGGGGTGGTTTGGCTTTGTGTTTTTTTGTTTAGTTGGTATTAATCTGTGTTTAAGACTTGCTCTGATCCTTGTAATGAGATCTCAGTTGTTACAGTCATTTTTAATATGTGCGGGTGAGTAAGAAAGCAAATGGATGATGTGATGCCCTCATGAGAATGTTTGCTGTCATAGAGATTAATAGGGAAAATGGATTATACCACCAACTGTTGCTGGAATGGATCTGAAATCTTGGCTGTGTGAACAAAATAATAATTACTGATGATGGAGCGTATGACAAAGAGTGTAAATAGATTTTTGGACAGTTCCTAAATAATACAAATTCTAATTACAAATTATATTAATTATTTTTAGATGAAGCACTAAAATATCAAAATAGCTAAGTAGTATAGTCATTTATAAGATTATACTTTTGGTAGAAAGAAATGGAAGAGCTAAATTAATACTATAAATAGTTGCAGAACTTTATAAAGACAGTACAGTCACTTTGTTCCATGGCTTTCTTCACGAGATAAAATGAGTATTCTGATGTTAATAACTGATATCAGCAACTCTATGTGCAAAGAGGAGGGAGGATAGATCATACTCTTTTCATTTGTAGCAGTGCAGCATTTGGGAATCACCCTTTCATATAGCTATTACACTTATTTGTGCAGAGAAACAATGATCTTTAACTGTTTATTTTCTTTCTACTAAACAAACAAGGAGGCCACAAACAGGAGTACAGAATGGACCTTGAGGACAACAGCCATAACACAGCTATAGCAGTATGTCATGAAAACATTTTGCACAAGCTTTTTTCTAAGTATTTTTTTTTAATCTCTGGAGCTTGAGACAGAGCCTGGAAGAGCTTGTAAGTCAAAAAAAATAAAATCTAGACACTATTTGCTTAGATAGTCCTCATGGAGGGCAAACGTTGCACTTTTTCTTTTCTCAGCTGAATTCAAGCTTGCTACCAGCGCACAGTAATTACTCAAGTGCAGTATAAACCATGAGCATGAGATGAAATGATGACCTACAGAAGTTGTGCAAGGAGTCACATCAGCCGCTTGTCCTAAAGCAGGTGAGAATAAATTCCGGTCTCTTTGTCCCTGCATTTTTCTTAATTACATTTTCTTCTCTTTCCTGTCTGACACATCAAATTTTAAAACCATGTGCCTTTTGAAAACCCCATAGAAACATTTTTGTTTTGCTCCTTCCCCATAGTACATTCTTATTATGGAGTTAGCTGCAAATAAGCATAGTGAAATGAACTTCAGGGAAGTTATTTAATTTATCTTTATGATTGGTGGTTGGTTTTTTCCCTAAAAAAATCCATGACAGATTTCCTGGCATCATAATTAAAGGGATATTAGGAATAAAGTAAGAATGTACTTGTAGAAAGACTAAATTGCCAACTCTGGTTTTATATGTAAGATTAAAGCTCTACAGACAACAGTTATTTGCTAGCAGTAAATTATACTACTATATACACAGTATGTATATAAAGTGTGAGGATAATGGCAAAATGAATACTACTCTGTCACATAATGAAGAATAAAATGAGCTCTAAGTTACCCAGAGGATCCAATAGTATGGTAGCTGATGACAGCCACAGGACATTTTGATAACATATCTAAATATAATTAGAGTTCTTTTATTATCAAAAGTGAACTACTTCACTAAGAAACAGGCTCTGAAAGACATAATTTATTTCCAGTTGCAGAAACAATGAAATATAAACTGGAAAGGATTTCCTGTGACACAAACCAGCATCCTGTTTCTTATGCATTTAGTTAACTTCTTAACAGCTTTAAATAAAATTATGTGTAAAATAATTAGCTCTATCATTGATCATAACCTCTACCTCTAAAGCATGAAGGGTATTGAAATGATAAAAAAATAATGTTGTTATAGTAAACAGAAAAAGAAATAAAATTCGAACATCTTCCTTCCAAAAGGAGATAAAAGAAGCTTCACAACAAATGCTTTATTTGGCATTTGTTTGCTCTTTGTCTTTTGTATTTTTCTTATAAACCAAAGACCTCTTCCCTTAAAACACTGAGTTGAGATGATACAAGAGTGATTCATATTCTGTTACCAGTTAAAATTTTTCTTCCTTTGGATATGAGTAAAGATTTCTCTTTATATTCTCCAATAGTCATCTGTTTTATGGGCTTGCTTTTTTTTTCTTTTTTACTGAAGTTCTCAGCACAGTGAAAAATTAAACATTGGGAATTTATCCCATTGCACATTTTGAAGATTGATGAAACTCTGTCCACCTTGAATGACATACTGAATACATGGAACTGTGAAAGTGGGAGCCATGAAGTGAAACAGCAAAGTTATTTGTGATTTATAAGCTCCCAAAGGCTTTACATCAAAACAACAGGAAGGGTTTTCATACGGTCTAGGATGAATTCTGCTTCTTAGCAAACACAAAAAAAACCCCTGAGAATGAAAGTTGATTTAAAGGATCTAATCTTCCTGCAGGTGAAAGCACACCCCTATTGCTACTTATTCTAAATGAGACCCTCAGTTTTATTCCTAGCACCAAGCATTTCTTGTCTTCTGAAGGATTTATTACTCTCCAACCTGAGTTTCCAGCAAACACTTCTCTTCCTTGAAAGATGGGATCATTTGCTTTAAACTTGTAAAGGAATGATCTTCTCTAATTTTGAAATTTTAAGGTATATTATGGAAAGTCACAGTAGATACAGCCAGTCATGAACTGAGCTATAATTACAACAGGTTTATGCAGCTACTCAAAAAGCTCTTCTGGATGTAAAGCAGGAAAATTCACTTATTACTTATCTAGCCCTCTATATGCACTCACATATCTATCCAACTGTGCCTTTTCTTCATTTTAGCATAGATCATGTGTATTCAACACAGGTGACGCTGGAACACAAGTGCAGCAATGTCCCACCACAGTATCAGACAATGATGGCAAAGCAACGCTACAGTCAGCAGAGAAAAGACCTTCACAAAAGGAATGGGGGGAAGGCTCCTTGACTCTCCCTCCCCTGTGGATATCCCACAAAGGCCAGTCCCACCCTAACAATGCTGCAAGTTCATGCAGTACCCACCAACCCAAACAACTCAGCTCCTAAGTCTGCACTGCCTTCCCTGAGAGAGGTTGGGGTCTGCCTCAGGCACCTTGAGGCACAATCACCCATCCCAGGCCATTCTTAAACTGCACTAACTGAGAAGGACCTATTTTATTAGTCAGAAAGGAAGCTGGGTAAGCACAGCAACAAAATACATCCATGTAATAAGATATGTGCAAATCTATCTGTGCAAATAAACTCAGTCTTTCCCTACAACTTTGCAGCACTTCTTCCAGCTCCCATTCTTCCTTGTGTTGATAATTAACTTCAAAGTAATAGGTACGTGGTTGTAACATTTCATCATCTACCCAGAAATATTTGGGTTATTTTGTGGGTTTTTTAAAAATTATTATTTTTGTTTGGGGGAGGTTGTTGGTTTGTTTTTTTTTTTTCTTCTGTAAGCATTGATCTTTGAGAAGACCATTCACACGGTTCTACAGGAACCTGGGAGAAGTCACAGAAAGTTACTTAACCTGGCACCTGCCTTGTGCATACCCAGGATGAAAGCTGATATGAGAGAGATTTCAGGGAAAGCCTGAGGCTGCGTTACCTTTCCGGGGTGCTGGGAAGCCAAGAGTGTGTGGAATATTTGAGCAGAGACCTGGCCCTCAGAAAGGAAGTTATCTTCACAGTTTGAAAGCTGACAGTATCCAGCTTTCTGTTATGGTATATCCCAGAGCAAATATTATTTGATACAGGTAAAAGATATCTCTACTTCACCACTTTTACTTTTTCACTCATAGGAATAGTGCATTTTTTTTCCCTTGTCTGAAGATTTTGGCCAAGTCTTGCATTATGTCTTAACTAAGAGAACTGAACTCTTTTACAGAAATCTCACTTGCCGAAAACTTAAAACAGCTCATTCAAACACCACAGCCCCTCAGACTGTATCATCTGCTCCAGTGTGATGGGAGCATTTATTTCATGGTTACTCTATTTCAATCCGATACTGTAATCACTGAAATCTATGAAAATAGAAGGTCAAGAGTTTTTTTTCTCTGTTTCTATAAGCAGGTTGGTTACACAATTTTCTACTGTTCTACTTGAAATGTAGAGATATATAGCAGGCAAAGATGACAAAAAAAAATTTAGTTTCATGGAAAACTTCACCTTATCTTTTTTAAATTTTTTTCCCCCTCTTACCCAGAGATGAGAGGCAAATCTGCCCATATACATGTAATGCAACAGGATATTCAAAATGTATAATTCTGAAATTTTCTCAAATTTTTCTAGAGGAAACAAAGCCTTTGTCAGGCAAAACGCCTTACTTTCTTAAACAACTTGTCTGCCAAAACAGACAAGTATTCTAAACCAACTCTCCAAATTACCATTAAATTGGTACACTTTTTCAAACAGGACTATTTCCGGAAACTGCATGGCATATAAAAAAATGATCCCGTTGCTGCTTTCATCAAAAGGATGGGAAGAGTGAAGTTTGTTGACTATTTCAGCCTTGCCCACAGAAGTGTGTGTGACCGAAGGCATTTGAGTAGAGGCACTCAGAGCAGCAGCAAATCCCCTTACAGACACCAGTGGGGTTCCACTGCACAGAGGAATAAAGTCTCAGGGACAGCAGGAGCAGGGTTCAGAGTCACTTGTTTGCTCTTGGAGGGTTCATCACTGCCAAGGGGAAAAATGCTGGTGGGTATGGAGTGACATTGGTCCACAGTAAGGCAGCACAGAGGCAAAAACAGCTGCTGCTGTACAGGCACCCTCCTGCTTACTGCCATGGTGCTCATAGGCAGTAGAGAAAACCCAATTCTTTTGGCAGTTCAGCATTAGGGTAGACACATTTGCTCTCTTTCTTTGCTAAATGGTTATGGCAGGGACCTTGTACTGTCTGAAAGGAAGTTTTGAATGAGTTTGAAAACACAGATATCCCTTTTTACAATTTTACTAATTCTACCTTCATATACTCCCCAGAGAAATTCTATCCATATTGGAAGAACACGGTTTGGACAGGTTTATTGCTCATTCCATTTTGTTTAGCTGTCCACAACTGATACTGTTCTTCTTAAAATTATTTTTCTTAATGAAAATATCCCTTCGAGATCAGCAAGTTGTGGCATTTATAAATCATCTTGAAAACCAGGATTAAGCATTTCTGAGATTTTGAAAACATAACCACTTCTATATTGTTGCTGAGTGATTGAAACAGACAACTGATGCAAATTCCTTGTAGTGATGTTTCACAGACTTCTGACATTACTTTACTGCAATAACAACTGTTAATTAAATCCACTCAACTAGAACATATTCTAGTAATCACTGACTTAATTTACTGAGAATTTCACATTTTAAATTATTAAATATGAAAGATACAAAACAGAACCATTTATCAAACCTGCTACACTTTTCACAGTACAACTTCTATAGATTTCTTATAAAGAAGAAATCTAAATCAATATGTCCACTGTGACATGAATATGCTTATTTTCCAATGTCAGAGCTATTATTCATCCCAAAGATCATCCTACTAAGTCTTCTTTTTGGTGTCATAAATATATGCAGGCATTTATCAATAGTCTCATTGTCCCCAGGAACATCTTTTATGTGAAGGCTTTTATTTTGTTTTCCCTTTTCTTACTTGTGAAGATGCCACACTTTCCCATGGATGTGTTATTTCCTTGTTCTTCCTGTATACGAAAAGTCTTAATATTCAGGATGCTGAGTTAGCACAATTCACATTATATTCCACTACTTGGAGTCAACAAGACCTATAAAGCTCAAGTACATCATATTAACTGTCTATTGCACCATAACCACCAGGGTAAAAAAATTATTATAATTATTTCCACTGGTCCTGAGTAAAATCTGAGGAAACTTTACCCTAGTTTAATGTAGTTGACAGCACAATGTCCTGTACAGTGACATGGACATGTAGTGCTAACTGATAATGTCACATCTCCTGCATGCCGGTGACCATTTTCTGAAAATAGTTGGAAGATGCTGGACTAAGGTTCCCAGAGAAGAAAAAGAAACAACTGTAATCCCAGTAATGTATCCAGGGCAGTCCTGATGAAGTAAAAGACACCTCCAAGCACCTGTCAGCTCCCAGAGGTCTGTCTTGAGAGCAGGCACATCATAGGCCAAGGAAACTAACACAGCCAGCATCCCCAAACTCTGGATTATACACTAAGGAAAAACCAAACTGTGGATCATTAAACATGACAGTGACATCCACCTACAGACTATCAACATGTCAAATTACACAATCATTTATGTTGATGGCCAGAAGAAAACAGGAGGCTCTGGAAACCTGTTCCAGCTACTAGTCTTTAGTCTGCTCAACCATGCAGCTAATCTGTGTAGCAGCTAACCTAACAAATTAAAGAATATTATTAGACCAGTTTTAAAGAATAATAGAGTGGTTGTATAGCTTAGTAATGTTACATTGAGATGTTTATCATGGCAAGGAACTACTCTTAAAACCACATTATGGCAGTGTCATCAGAATCAGGAGCTCAAGCAGTGCAGCACAGCAGTGTAGATAAAATACAAGGCTTTCTTGGAAATAGTATATTTTCTATTTCCTTTTTAAGCTATTTTGACTGCATAAAGAGCTGTAGGAAAACACTATTGCTACCTCTATGCCGGCTTCTTCCCAACAGTTATTGTATTGAACAATATAGATAATGCACATCTAATGAGTATTTCATTTGCTCTGCTTCAGGATCAGGCAGAGCACAGTGAGTTTCCCTGAGACTGATTAGTGCTCATACAGAGGATCACAGAGAGCAAAGTGTAAGAAATTACATTTCTCTATAAAAATGCAACTACCTTTAACACATATATTCAGTGGAGAGGGGAAAATAATAATCCGGGATACTGCTAACACTTTGTGGCTATGCTTCTGCAGTTATTTTTACAGTTATGCTAATATAGGGATTAAATTCTGCAAATGCATTTTGCTGCTTGTCAGAGATTTTATCATACATCAAAAAGAAATTACTAGAGAAAGAGCCCAGTATAAATAAGTTTCAAGTTTTCTGAGAGCTATTGATTGCCTTCTCTCATTAACTGATACTGAAAATTCTCCAATAAATTATAACAAAATAATAAAAAAGATCATTGTTTTTAATAATCAACTTTCTATATTGCTTATCTGTGGAAATGACTAAAGAATGTATTAGATCCTAAAGAACAGAGTAAAGTCTCTAAGTCATGAGCAGACCATATTCCTATTTTGTCTAAAGATGTCTTATTCCCCGAGCATTTCAGTGAAGCAGTATATCCATATGTCACAGGTTCTGTTCCATGACAGCAATGCCCTGGGGTGCAGGTAAGTTGCGTGGAGTATCATTCCTTTGGCACTCTGCTAACATCCTCATTCTAAACTCTTTTTGGAGGGATCCTTAACATGAAATCTTTTTGCCTGAATTACTTCCAAATTCAATAACATTTGATGAGGGGGACCAGAAAGGAGAGGGCAGGGGAGGGAAAGGGAAGCAAGAGGATGACCAAACAATCAAAAGGACATGGTTTTAATCCTACTGAAGGTAAACAGGGGATTCTATTTACTGGGTTTTCAGAGTGACAAGAATAATTGTAGTTCAGAAGAATTCCCTAACAATAGAATCCCAGGATGCTAACAGAGCTCTCTAAGGGTAAAAGCACAACCCAAGGAGGTTAGGTACTGGTCATTATAAAATGTAGTCTTCACAGCTGTGTGGGAGTTGATTTACAGGATATAAATGAGAACAAGAACTTATCCAATAGATTTGAAATGGTAAGATACAAAGATAATAAAAAAGTGATAACAAGAAAACATGCAAGAGAGTCACAGTCCTTATGAGAATGAGAACCAAGAGAGAACAAAGAGAGAATTATTCCAGCATTAGTCTCTGAAGTTAAGGATGCAACACCTGACCAGTGCCAATACTTCAAGACCCACATGGTGCCACCTCCTCTTCAGTAAAGGAGAAATGCTACTTTTTGATTTCCTACCTCCTGTATTTTATAAACGATTTCTGAAATTGCAGAATTTCAAAGAGCAACCTATGCATGTGTCACATGTCTAACATAAGGAGACATATCACAGCATCACTTTACAGTAGAGGCAAATGCAACAACAGAAAAGTGACAAGGAAAGACCTGGGATGATGACAGGGGAAGAAGTTTGTGAACAATAGTCAGTGGGGATTGAAGCATGGTTGTCATGCAGGGAAAGCTGGTTAGGGAGTAAAAGGCATCGGACAACTGAGAGAATAAAATCTTCTGTTGCACTTAAAAAAACCCTCAAACTGAAAAAGCCGCACGACCAAAACTGAGTAACTTGGTTTGAGTTTTCACTCATTTAAGTGATTCCCTTCCTTTCTACATCTGGGATGTGAGTGAAAATATAAGATAGTTCTGGGGAAGGAAAGAATTTCCTGTAGTCAGTGATTCAGAATCCAAGTTCTGAGTTCTGTTATACCAGTTAAAATGTTGCCCAAATAAATGTTTACAAAAGAAAATATTATATTAATGAACTGCTGAATCTGTATAAAGTCTTAAAACTACAAATTTTCCCTCTTCTTTAATGAAGTGTATTTCTTGATATGCTACACTGAATTTTTGATTAGGCATTAATATTTCTTAGGTTCTTCACACACACTAGCAACATTTGACACAAGTTGCTCGCAAACCATCTCATCTCTATCATAAAAATAAATAAAAAAAATCCCACCTTATACCCACAAGCAAAAAAACCCTATATATCAGCTAAACCCCAAGTAGATGATTATCTCCTACCTCTAATTTTTCAAAGTCATAATAGCGTCAACATAGCTTTACAAATTAGGTCTGTATCATCAGATTTCACTTCTCAATTTTAAGTATTTTCTCCAAAAAAGATATGCTCTATTTACATATAGGTTGGTCAAAACCTGTGCTAGATATATGTAAAAATTGTTTTATATTTTTGGATTAGATTCCTAAAACTAACTTTTAATTATTTTGACCCAGTATTGATGATGAAATTTCTGGGCCATGGTTATTTTTCTTATCTGATACCATTTCGAAACATTTTCTAATTTTCCTGCTATAAGCACCTTTAGTTTTACCTAATTTCAGTGCCTTCTGAATTCATGGTTGGCTTTAGAAAATACTTTATTTGTTTTGTTCTTCCCTACAGATATGAAATGCATAAAAAAATACAGTATTTGAATATGAAGAACTTCTGTTGAAGAAAAAAAGCTTACTTCACAGTTTGTATTCTTTAGCCACCTATTTTTCATTGACTTCTTGTCAAAACTGATAATAAATAACAAAATTAATAAGACACCTATGGACATTGGTGTTATTTCATGATAACCAAATGCACTCCTATAACATGAAAAAGCAACTAATAAATTGTCACTTAAAGCAGACAAATATAAGCCAAAGGCTAGGCCTAGAAACAGTATACTAGTAATGCAATAATATATTGTTCCCATCAGGCTTCGTTACAGTTCCTGGATTTATTTAATTCTATTCATGCCTAGCACAACTCTCAGAAAGAGCTATTAGGGTATATCATCTAGCTTGTCACAAAAAGAAATACCAGTCATCCATTTCAATCTAAAAGAAAACTGGAAAAAAAACCCCCACAACTAAATCACCTTTACCTACTATTTCAATGTGTTTATTCTTTGTTGCTGTTAAAGTTTCTGTGACATCCATAAAATGATAATGCATAGCAAAACTGATACCTTGAGAATGACCATAAGACCTTTTGAGATATGAGCTCTCATTTTTGCCTAAAATACAAGGTGGAAGAATGGAAGTTCAGGAAAACAAAGTAAATTTTGAAAAGAGGAAATAATTTCTACATTTTAAACATTTGAAATATGTGCCTATGTTGCTTTCTTTTCTCTCTAAAGGTCTCAACATGCGAGAACTTTAAAATGCCACAGCGAAGAAGGTCATAAGTTCAAGCTACTCTTTTCTTCCATTCATAAGACAGCAGAAGGAAAGGGTCTCAGTGGCTGCCACTCAAGGGAATTCCATTTTTTAAAAAATATTTAGTTTGTTGGATTTTTTCTGTGCACCCTACCCCCACACCCCTCAAAAGAAAAGGATAATTCTACCCACTGTTTTAGTACAAAATGTTCAACAAACTCAAGTTAGAACGTAATCTTCACAGACAAACAAACAGTAGTTTCAAGTACCATATTAAAGAATACAATGAAAATGTGATGATAGTCTTCTCCCCTTGTCTTAACGTACTTTGACTCAACTGATTAAATGCATCTATAGTGAAATTGAGTGCAATCAACACATGAATACATGATTTTGTTTTTGCTTTAAATAAAAACTGGAGAAAAGGGAGCCATTTATAAGATGCTTTTCCCTTCTAAATTAAAAAAAAATAAATAAAAGGTAATATTCTATACATTTGTTTTCAACAAAGTGGGTATTTAAAATAATTTTGTCTATGGCAATTTATTATTCTGGGATCATAGCTGTGACACTTCTGCAAATTAGTTGATAAATGAAAAAAAAAAAGACATTAACACCCATTCAACTTTGAACATAACATTAATTTAATTTGCCTTCAGTATCAAACCTGGGTACCAGGAAACAGATAAATTCCAAAAGCAGAATTTTACGGACTACACTGAAGACTGATTTGGTCAGCTTATGTTGCAGCTAAGAATTTGAGAAATACAAATAAGCACTGCACTGACAACATTTTGTTGCAAGATAAAGCACTAAGAACTATTTCTAATTTATATGTATAAGGAATCCACAACTTAAATTCACTAATCACTGGTGTATTTAGATGTTCTTTAGTGTAGTAATCAGAGGAAAAATGTAGGGTTGATTATTTTTTAATCTACTTACACCCTTCTCATAACTTTCCTGTTTAAAAAAAAATACTCTTTTATTAATTTTTGACAAATTTTTAATGAATTATAATAAAGTTGTTCATTACATATGAATTTTCAACATACAAGTCTTTGTAAACCTGCCAACATATTTTACAATTCGTCAGAAGTAATTTATTCTAAATTACTTCAGAAGAATCAAGTATAAGAATACTGAAATGAGAACTATCCACAAATACATTATAATCCTCTTAAATAGTCAGCAGCTTAGTGCTGCAAAATAGTCACTTAGGAGGGATTCAGCTGATTAAAAGATAACTGTATCAGACTGGAGAAGCCTAGACCTCACTTTCAGAGGAAAATTACTGTCACTGATCTCACTCAGATGGGATGGACTTAATTCTCACAACTGCCGATAGAGCTCTGCATGACAAGCCTAATCTAGGCACCTGAATTTCACATGTATAAGCTCAGGTAAAAGGAAACATATCACTAGATTTCATTTATTTGTTTTAATCATAGCACTTTTAAGACAAAAAATGTTCAGCTAGGTGTCTCATCTTTTATTAATTGTCTCTAGATTCTCTAGGCAAATCACACAGATCCTCTATAAAAATCTCTTCTCTCAATAAGATGGAATCAAAGCCGTAAGTAAACTGAAACCATTTGCTCACGGGGCCTTCAGAAATGGAAAATTTCTGGAGTAACCAAACGAACTTGTCACTTTTCAATTATACTCAATAATTGTCTGTGTTTTCAGCTCTGCGACTACAAGCCCCTTAAGCCTTTTTTAAAAATTTTACCCTCCCATTTGAAGCCAAAGATCTTGTCTGTATTTTGTGTTATATATTCACTCAGTTTTGATAGTTAACAGCCATACCATAGCTGCAATGGTTTTTTCCTGAATCACATCAGCAAGCAAAGCCCCAGACCCCAGAAGAACTAAGCAATTTCAGCCATAAGAAGACATCCTGAAGGAGCAGTTACAGTATCTGCCTGGGAGCAACAACCTCTTTGAAGTATGAGGCCTCAGAAATCTCTCCTGTTTCCTGAATATAGTCCATTTTAGTATTTGAAGGTATTAGTCATGATGTTTTCATCTATTTCACTTTTTATATTCCCTTTGCCTTGTGCTCGGAAAATAGCAGTTTCCAGGAAAAATAACAGGTGCGCAAAAGTGTAAAGTTTTGTGCTGTTGATTATTCTCTAGTTAGAGGGATTTACTTTTTGCTCTGGGAAATGTAGCATTTGCGTTTATATCTGAATTAAATGAGGAAGGAAAACACTCAGATTTCTGCTCAGATTCAACCAAATCCTAGATATGATTTCTACTGAGTATGCCCACTATTTCACTTATTTATGTCTCTATTTCATCCATTGCCAAAAAAAGCATTTCTATCTACAGCAGACGAGATTTACTGGGATAAAACTGAAACTTCCTCTTGGCCAAAATTTTCCAACTTGCCTATCAGTTTTCCTTTATCAGAGAATGTATTCCACAGACTAGTTGAGGTGTTTGTCCTTCACCTATGGGGTGAGTTGTGGTAACTGGGAGGACAGGCTGGGCATTCACCCTTCACTGCCAAGTCAAAATATGCACCAGCTTTGACAAGGCAAGAGCAACACGTGCAATTGCCTGACAACCAACAAATCTGTGTGATTGATGTGTATTCCACCTTCACTTGCCTGGCACAAATTAAGTTTTAAGAACTGTCAGTGGATTTATAAGTAGCTTCCTTTCTTGTCTCCTGAAGTACCAAATTTTATTTAGACGTACACTGCATGAGGAAGAGAAATGATGATGCCCCACCTATTTGCTAAAATTGGGGTCAAACGTCTTTCAGCTACATTTCTTCACGTGCATTAGTGTGATCTCTAGGCAAAGACAGCCAACAGACTAGTGGATCACCAAAGGCTTTGGATGGAAATTTTAAGTTCAGAGCTTTTTTTCATACTAACTGTAGCCTGAAGCAATAATAAATCATTTTCAAACAGTGCAGTGAACAAAAGTACAAGTATTGCCAGAATCAATAGCCTGGGGATTTTATCATTGTACTATCATTATGACCATAAGTTAGCTTAACATTATCTAAAAATGAGTTTAATGACTTAAAAGCTCCAGAAAAATTGAACAGAACATATAAGGTTAAAAAAAAAAATTTAAAAAAGACTATTTTTCCCTAAAAAGAAGAAACCACACCAAAAAAGTTCTGATCTTCAGCTGAAATTATGTGATAACCATGTAAGAGATTGAAACCTCTAGGTGAACCAGTGTCTCCAGTTTTGAGACATAAACAGGAAAAGCCTAGGAAAACTAGTTACTTAGGTATTAAATATTTGTTAGAAAACATTTTGCTTTAATTCCTCATCTCTCTGTTTACGTTTATATTTGATACTGAAACTTCAAGAATACCACAATAATTCTTTTTTTCCTAATGAAATGCCAGAGACAAAATCTTCTTATTATTCTATTAGTAACTCTGCCTTGTGCTGCACTACTGCACTTCAATGCTGACCTATAAAAGCAGTCCTTTCTAGAGATAAGAGTAACTGGGTCTGCATCCTCAGTGAAGAAAAACTGATGTTGTTCCAAAATATTTATTTATAATATTAACTAAGAAGATCTCAACCAGAAACCATATTTGCTTGAAATATATGTCTTTTTGCAGAAATTATTAAAATAAAATACTCAAATTTTCTCTGGTTAGGATATTTGGAAAGTAAACAGTATAAGTGGTCAAGGCACACTGTTAACTTCCATTGTCAGTAACACAATGGAATTCATTGTTGGTGATTCAAAGTGAGTTTGTTATTCATTGTTTAGAATAATCTTCACCATGAGTGATATCATTCCTATCCCCACTTGGGTAAGTACTTGTGTTGCAATGCCAGCTTCAGAAATCAGATTTATATAAAACAAAATGTTCAAGGCAATAAATGAACAAAGAAAGACCTGTAGTTCTCATGTAAACAAAATTTGGCTATGAGAACAATTTATTGACTGCACTCCTTTCATGAGAAAAACAGTGATGATTGTTAACTTGAGCAAGGCTAATATTCAGCGTATGAGTAAAATCATCTTTTGCAAATTCCTGACAGACATAAGAACTAAACCTACTGATCTGACTGTAGCCATTAACAAAAGACCATTATTTCAATTTAAGGAAGAGTCCTCCACAAGAGCTTGCCCCAAATTAAATTCAATTCAAGATTAGAGTAATAGAAATAAGAGAAAAGAAACATAAACAACAAGCTGATGGATCAAAGTTAATATGAAAAAAAAAATTAGGAAGATTGTGGGGGTTAAAGTGCTACAATTATAGTGTAGTTTAAGAGTGAAATACTGAATGCTTTATAACACAGGAACCACTTGAATGATTGAAAGCAGTTTCTGGTATGTTCTTTATTCTTCCTTCCCCTGTGCTATACAAAAGGGAACCATCTCCAAAATTATTTACTAAAATTGAGCTAACCCTTCCACAGGTGGGAAAACACACTGCTTTGCTTTACAGACTACAGCTCTGCAGCACCAGGATGGGTCGTTCTTTACAATTTTCCTCTGTTCCAGATGTGTTTCCTTTTGCCAGTTGATTTAAACAGTTGTGAGAAGGTGAAATAAAATTACTTAATTTAAATGGCAAGGGTGGGAAGCTGTGATACAAACTTATTCTAAGCTGATTATTATTTTGTATCACAATGACTTAAAAAGAGCAAATTAGTTGCCTGTAGTTTTCTGGTATCTGCTGATTTACAGCAAATTAGTTTTTCCATGTTTTTCCCATTTTCTTTCTAGATTTTTTTCCTGCAGTTGGAAGCCAGATTGATCTCTTACAATAATTTGTTTACTTTTCTATTTACTACAATAGCTGATATTAAAAGCTGAACTGGATCCTTGACTGCAGCACCTCTTTTTATTTTTGACATTATTAGAACAGATTATAAACTCCAGTGGCCTAGAGCTGGGAGGAAGGGAGCCTTCAAGATACAGTGGGTAGTAGGTAGGACACTGCAAATTTGTAGACACGACATGTTTGCTTCATTCATAAAGGCTACAGCGAGGGGAGCTGACATTTTTGGGGAATGAGGAGGGGAGTCTGTACAAATTACAAAATTAGAGCAATCATTGGTTATTTACATGAAGAAATAAGTTATACCAAACAGTCCCATTACCTTCTACACTCTTCAGGACCCAAAATTTGAATTTTTTTTTAAAAGTTCTGGTTCCACATAATTAAAATCTCTGATAGCAAAACTTTTTTTTTTTTTAAGGAAACAATATTTGCTTCTGTAAAGAGGAATTAAATTAACATGATTTTGAAGTTAATAATGAACATTTCACACATCCCAAATGGCAGTTTCAGTTATCACTCATGTATATCTATGAATGGAAATAGTCCATTATGTACAGTATAAAAGGTAGAGCTCATAAAAAAAAAAAGTGGAGAAAGCGTTCTATACTGTACTGGATCCCAAGAGAGCCTATGGCTTTGAATTTTTCATTTTATTTCACTTACTTACTGGAAAAGATAAACCAATGCTTTCCAGAGATGTCAATCTATTCACACAAGTCCCTCATGAAAAATACTCATTTATTTTATAACTCATGTCTGAATAGATTATTGCTGGGGTTGAAAGCTATTGGTATATCAGTGAATTCTGCTAAATGATCTGTATCACAAAATTTGAAGTTGTCACATGCTTTGCTTTATGAAGATCTTTTTAGTTTTGAAAATTTCTATTTTTGGATCCTTTCATTACAGTAACACACAGTGTGTGAGCCGCATGTCCTTTATACCATCACCAATACTTTCATCCTAGCTCTTAGCAGGATGCAAGAAGCATCCTGAGGGAGGAACACCAATATTACCTGAATTTTCAAAGTTATTCTTGGAGACTAAGTATTAATAAAAAGTCTATGCATCATTGCAGTCCAGTTTGAGACTGCTAAACCACTGAAGATGCACAAAATTTCTAAATCACTGTGTTAGTACATCAGCCAGGAATGATAAATCATAGTTGTTTCAGAAACCAGGTATCTGGCTCTGGCAAAACTCCCCAGTTTGACTATTTTTTTGTTCAGCCTTCTTTTTGATAAATGTAAGGTCTTTGCCAGATTTTTTTTTTTAAAAACACTCCTTAGTCATAATATGCACTCTTTATGGAAAATCTGCCACAAATACAAAAGCCAAGTTCCCACTCATTTTCACACCTTGTTTCTTTTTTAAATACTTATTTGTGCAAGGAAAAAAAAATGCACAGGGCCTCTAAAGGTCATAATCTCAATTTGAAACCCATTTTGATATACCTTTCTTAATTCTACTCCATGAAATTTAAAGTTTATTGCTTATCTTGATTTTTCAAGAAATTATGTTAAAAATATTTCACTACAAACATAATCGTGTTTTTGTAGACATATCTGAAGAAGTAATTAGAATCATATGTTAGTGATTACATGAAATATCTAAACAACAAGCTGGGGAGTAAAGTTATGTGCAGGAATATTCTCCAGCCCTGTATTGCTCTAAAGCCTTGTATCAATAAGTTTTATTGCTAAAATAATATTCCGTCATCTTCATTAGGAAATTTATTTCAGTATTTTTCTTGCTTTTAAAGGAAGTATCCCAATACAATAGTATGGAATATAAAATAAGTATACCGATAGATTTCCCAACAGATAGTAGTACCAGTAATGCTCTTGATAAAAATATATTTGTATACTATTACTCTGGAAACTCATGCAGTAAAGCAAGACAGAGTTTTAATTAATTCATGATTTAAAAGCTGTAGAAAATTTGGCTAGGTAAGACTGGGATATAAAACCAAAGCTGAGAACCACAGAGAAATAAGTTAAAACTTGAATATCCATCCATTTTGTCTGATTTTGAAACGAAAATAATTTCACAGGATACAAAAATTGCTGAAGAGGTCTTTCCAAGAGTACCTTTGGGCAAGTTCACTCAAAAATGTGTTGAGTGCTTCTATTATATTATCCACCTCTATTCACTAGAGGTCCATTAACACTATCTATATTTTTTTACTTTCACTTGTCTTTCTCTCAATCCAGAACACTTAAAGGACAAGTTAACACGGGAAAGATACTGCTAAATTCTGCATTTTTCTTCTAATAAAATACTAGTTTTGTACAGGTTGTCAGCAAACCTATGGATACAGTACTTCCACAAAAAAAAACCAAACCAACCAAACAAACCAAAACATCCCTTCCTGCCGCCTCCCCCCAAAAAAATCCCCAAACCAAACCAAAACACCAAGCTGGAAACCATACACAAAAGCCACCACCCCAACAATAAAAGAACCACAAAACCAATCAGGTTTTTTTTTCATTGAAATTACAAAATTCACCTCAATGGAATTCATAGTGCTTGAAAGGCCTTGTTATGATACAGCATACATTTAGATGATGTTGTTGTTGAGCTTCATTCATTAAGCAGATATGAAGAATAGAGACACATGACAGACCTCATATTCTTAAACAGAGGCAGACAATTTACCTCAACCCTACATAACCTTCATTGAAAATAAAAAGATCTTTAAAAATGAGGATATAGGTTCTACTCTCTTCATAAACCATATTTTATTATATCTTATTGTTACTCAGTGTTTTTTTTTCTACACAAGCAATTGAAAGGTTTACATCACAAATTTTTATGATTACATGGAGAAGTAGGTAATAGTCCAAGAAGGTAATAATTTTATAAATTGTAGAGAAATGAATGGCAAATAGATTACTGGTGCTGCTGCCTTTTAGATAAAGCCACCAATAACATTAATCATTCTAAGGGCTTTTATTCAAGTGCTTATGTTCAGAATTCCTCTTCCACACAAAGTATTCATCGCTCAATGCCAAATGTTGCAGTCTGTTTACTGCTATTGGACATTTTCCATTTCTTACCTCTATAATTTTTGGGCAGCTGGTCTTAATACTGGGAAACTTAGAAGAAATATCAGGCGAACTCAATCAACAAAGACTCAAGTTTCTATGATACAGATTATAATATGCAGAAACTTGCTTGAAGGTACACTCCTAATATTTGAGCATGAAAAGACTTGCTTGTGAAAGTTTGCTATGTCATGTGTTCATTTTTGTGGGATTTTCTGGATGAACGAGTTACAAACCTGTTCTGCCATGATAACATTCAGACACCACTTCTGTGACATCCTGAGTGTGGCCATAAATACACACATAAATCCCACACATTCAAGTAGCCGTCAACAGTATCATGACTGGAAAGCAACACCAGCCATAAAACAGGTTAATATTTCTTCTGAGATACCTTGCCACTATACTTAGCTTCCTGATAACAAGGGGAAGTAGATTTTAATGTCTATTTGAAAAAAAAAAGTGTTCTCCCATATTTATATAGTGATAAGAATTGCTGTGCACTTTTAGCAATACATGATTCTTACAAAGTGATACCATGGTCCTGTGATTCGTGTGGTAGAAAGATATGACAACAGTAAGAAAGACAATTGGGCAGTAACTCACAAGGTAGAATCATGAAAATTGGTGGAAAACAGAGAAAACTGTCTTTTTAATTAAGACATTAACGCTTGATGCAGGCTTTTTTTTTCTTTTTAAGTCAAATGAAAACAGCCTATTTCTTTCACTAATAGACCCATACACTTGCATCAATAAGTATCAGAATTCACCTAACAGAGAAATATGTAGAAACAAAGTTATTTTTTCTATATATTAGACTTTCACATCCTCAGTTCTACAGGTCTTTATTCCATTTTCATTCTTTGCTTTCAGAATACTTCTATGCAATGTTCATCTTTTTGCTATCTAAATTTCACCTCTTTAATCCTCTTTGCTTTCTTATACACCAAAAATTAAAATATTATCTTCCTTCTCTTTACTTCATGCTCAAATGTGTCTTTGAATTCTGCTTACCAATCCTAGGGTAAAGTTACTGATACTAATGCATCACATGAGAGTTTACCGACTATCCAAACATATATTTGAACAAATGTCCTTCCTTCCTTCCTCCCTTCCCAATCTTCTCTCTTCCGTTCCTTCTTCAGAATTTGCTGACTTTATCTGAGATCTACCTTATCTCAGCATTTAGCAACACTGGGAACTGCCTTTCCTATTCTTTTCTGAGATGGACATAGCAAAGAGTGGTGATACATTTATTTGATTGTGGCCAGATCCATTACAACTCCATGCTAACACTACTGAGCCTCATGCTTCTACTTCTGCAAACATTATGAAATAGAAGACAATCTTTATCTGCTGTCTTTCTCCCCATCCCCCCACGAAAGCTGCAAGTGAAATGCCTGTGTGACCCTCCCTTCCAGAGCTTAGTTCTTTCCAGAGCAAGGTCTAGCTTTGAGGGAATACAGCTATGCAGCATTTTTCATGTTGTCAAACCTAGGCTAAGCTGTGAGCAAATACATAAACTAAAGCAAAGCTACGTAGGAAAGACAAAATTGCCGTCAAAGCTAAGCTCAGACATTAAAGAGGAAAACACAAATATGCAAAGGCATACAATTCATCCAAGGACGAATAGAGACTGACCTGTCTGCACACAACCAATGAAATCTTAAACAACAGATACCCTTTTGGTATCACAGGAATGACAAACATATTAATGCTTAGGCAGTAGCTAGCTTACTCACAATTGCGCACATTTGCAAAAAACCAAGTTCTTTGTAATTCTGGTTTGCTTAGAAACTGCTTGTATTCTCTGCTTGCATGCAGAAAAAAAGTACATCAAGTGACCTGGACTGTGAAGGATGTCAAGACCAAGCCTGACCATTACAATCAATCAAAACTCACAGTCCTGATGACCTCTGCTCCCTCAGAGTTTGCTATGCTAAGCAAAGCTGATATCAGAGAGAGGTTACGACTACTAGGTCTCTTGTAGGAAATTGCTAAAAGACTTGGTGATGAAATCCAAAAATATATCATCATACCATATGTATTTTTTCTCTACTTTTGACCTTGATTGCACTTCCTGCATCTGGGATACATTGAAATAGTGTACAGGTTGCTGTGGTGCCATGGAAAATTCGAGGCTGGAAGAGACCTTTAAGATTATTGAGTTCAACCATTAACCCAGCATTGCCAAGTCTACTGCTAACTACGTCCCCGGCTGCCACATCCACATATATTTCCACAACATTTCCAGGATGGTGATTCTACCACTTCCCTGGACAACACTTTCTGAGGCTTGACAACCATTTCAGTGAATAATGTTTTCATAATATCCAGTCCAAACCTCCCCTGGTGCAGTAAGAGGTCATTTCCTGTTATTCTGTCACTTGTTACCTGGGAGAAGGGTCTGCTCCCCACCTGGCTACACCCTCCTTTCAGACGGTTGTAGAGAGCAACAAGGTCACTCCAAGCCTCCTTTTCTCCCTGCTAAACACCCCTGGCTTCCTCAGCTGCTCCTCATAGGACTTGTGCTCCAGACCCTTCAGCAGCTCTGTTTCCCTTCTCTGGACTCACTCCAGCCCCTCAGAGTCCTTCCTGTAGTGACGGGCCCAGAAGTGGACACGGGGATCAAAGTGCAGCCTCACCCATGCCGAGTACATGGGGACCACCACTGCCCTGGTCCTGCTGGCCACACTATTGCTGATCCAGGCCAGATGCCCTTGGCCTTCTTGGCCACCTGGGCACAGCTGGCTCATGTTCAGCTGCTGTCAACCAGCACTCCTTTTCCACCAGCATCTTTCCAGCCACTCTGTTCCCAGTCTGTAGCACTGCATGGCACTGTTGTGACCCAAGGACAGGACCCACAACTTGGCCTGACCAAGCCTCATGCAATTGGCCTCCAACCTTGGTCCAGCCTATCCAGATCCCTCTGTAGAGCCTTCCTACCCTCCTGCTGATCATAATATTATCAAAGGCTTTATTAAAGCCCAGATACACAATAGCCACAGTTTTCCTTCCATCCCCTAAGCAGTTGACCTTGTCATATAAGGAGATTGGATTTGTCAGGCCGGATTTGCCTTTCATTAACACCTGCTGTCTGAGCCTGGTCCTCTGGTAATCAGGTATGTGCTAGGTGATACCCCTCAATGTGGTCTCTTCCATGACCTTCCCTGGTACAGAGATCAGACTGACAGGCATGTACCTCACCAGATCCTCCTTCCAGTCTCTCTTGTAGATGGGAATCACATTTGCTGACTTCCAGTAAACTGGATCCTCCCAGATTAGCCAGAACGGCAGATACAAAATGAAGAGTCTCCTTACCTGTCCTGTCATTTCTGATGTATTTGTAGAAAGATGTTTTGTTGTCTTTTATGGCAGTAGCCAGACTAAGTTCTTGTAGGGCTTTAATTGTTCTAATTTTCTCCCTGCATATCTTCACAACATGCTGCCAGTGGTGAGAGATAGAAAACAAATAGTGTGGCCCTTCCTGTCACTCAGGCCACTTTTCATATCTTAGTTTGCATAAAACCATTCTCCTGTCAGTGGGCAAAGTGCTGGTGTTCAAATATACAAGTGAAAGATAAATGTGCTGTTCTGATGGAAAACTGTATTTGCTGAAGAAGAAACAGCAATATCAAACAAGAAGTTCAGAATGGTTTTGACTCACTAGTGATTCAAAGATAGGGTTTCAAAAGAGGTAAAGAAAAAGGAGGATGGTAGGTATTTTTATATGTCACAATGTGAACTAGATAGCTGAGGGGCATTACAGGTACTTCACTAACCAGGATATATGTAGAAAATGAAGAAGCCTCAGATAACCTAATACAGAAATAGTTTTTAGCTCTGGGAATTTGAGAGAAAAGTCAGCAAGCTGGAGGATTAAAGAACTCTGCTGGTGGACACTAGAATGCTCCAGGCAGAGAAAAAGCATTTGCAGTCAAGTAATGATTACACCTATTCTCTTCGTACAGGACGCTTACATTTTATGAAGTGCTGAAATACATGTATGAAGCTCTAGCTGCCATCCCACCTGACTTTTCTGTACAGAATAAGAAAAATTCATCTCTGTGCTTTAATTGTGAGCTTTTCTGCTGATGAACTAGGGAACAAAATGATGCTTATTGTCCCTGTGAGAGCAAGCAGTTGCTTATGAGAGCTGCAACCCCCCCCAACAAACAACCTAAACCAAACAAAAAACATCCAAATAAAAACAATCCCCCCTCCCCAATTTTTGTAATCCAGTTAGTCCTCGTGTATAATCTGCAAGGCTGTGTGAGGCCAGGCCAAGTGAAGTAGAAATTTCAAGCACATTTTTTTCATCTTACCAAAGTCAATTAAAGAATAACTGATGGAAAAACTGTTTTTTTAGTTTGAATACACTGAAATCTATCTCAATTACAAATATAGACATTCATTTGAATTCCGCTGAGGTCAATGAAGTGATTTTACTGTGCTTTAGACCCAACTCTTATATGCTTGTGTGAAAGACAAAAGCATAGTCATGAATTTCAGGTATTTACATGTCACCAGCAAAGCAAATTAATCTACACAGAATGTAAGTTTAAAATGGAAACCTCCACCCATAATTACCAAGAATTAAAATGCAATTAAAAAGTACCTTAAAGTGTCCATGAATTAAAATTTCCAATTCATTTAATCCATAAAATCTCCAACTCTCTTGCTTTGTTTAGATTTTTTTTTTTTTTGTTAATGTCATTAATGCTGTGTTTAACTGAATTTTATAGTCATTTATCTGACTGGCTTTGTGCATGCACAAATCTGATGCACCATAAAAGAGGAATGGGACAGGAGATCAGCAGAAGTGAAAGCAAAGAAACTCAGATCAATTTAAAAAAAAAAAAAAAGCAGATAAAGCTGTTCTAAAATACATTCTCCTAAGAGAAATAATAAGTAAACAACAAATACAGTTGGTCTGTGAAAGATGTATTGGGTTTGCGTGGTCAAACCTGGGAAGAAGGGAAGGGTGGTGGATGTTTTTAAGGTCTTATTTTACTCCTTGTTATCCTGATTTTGTTAGTAATAAATTGAATTAATATCTCCAATCTGAATCTGTTTTGCCTGTGACAGTCTTTGGTGAGTAATCTCTTCCAGACTTTATCTCAACTCATGAACCTGGGTTATATTTTCTCTCCCTGTCCATTTGAGAAGGGGAGTGACAGAACGGCTTCTCTGGGTGTCTGGCATCCAGCAGGGTGAGCCCACTACAGGTGTTTAATGTAAGCCTTAAGAAAATTCAGGTTTACTTGGATGGAGTAATACTGGGCACTGTGGAAACTGTCACTCAGAAAAAAGGGTCTGTCTCTTTCCTTGCCTACCCTGCAAGGAGAAAGCAAATACCTTGCAAGAAACAGAAAACACCAGATGCTATTCTGTGACAATACATTGGGGTAGCAGGATTTTTTTTTCAGGGAACTGCAAAAGTCACATTATATATGTTGTACCTAATAGCTCACATAGAGAAATGCTGAGAAACCCTCTGAAGACCCAAGTCACTGCCCATTACTGAAAAATTTCAGATTTTTTCAGCATATAGATGGTTCCTCATATTCTTTCCAGATAATTAAACCAATGTATGTGTACATAATTGGAAAGAGTAAATATTTGATTTTAATAGAGGCTTTCAATTTCTAGTGTAACTAAGCTATCTTTATCAAACAGCATTTACTCCTAAAGTTTCATCCTCACGTGAATTCCAAGAAATTAATGCACAAATTTCTTCTAATGAAAAGACATTTAAAATTTCCACACTGCCCTTGGGCTGACAGCACAGGGTCACAGCCACCTGTGGACATTTACCTGCTCCAGCGTGAGATCTTCCATGATCTGGAGATGGATGTTTGCTCCACCTCCATGGGCTGCTGGAGCACAGCCTGCCTCACCATGGTCTTCACCACAGCCTGCAGGGGAATCTCAGCTCTGGTGCCTGGAGCACCTCCTGCCCCTCCTTCTGCACTGACTTTTGCATCTGCAGGGCTGTTTTTCTCACATTCTTACTCTTCTCTCCATCTGCTATTGTGCTGCGGTTTTTTCCCGTCACCACCTCCTGGCACTGGCTTGGGCTTGGCCAGTGGTGGGTCCGTCTCAGAGCCGGCTGGCATTGGCATTGTTGGACGTGGGGAAAGTTTCTGGCAGCTTCTCACAGAAGCCACCACTCCTGCTACCCAACATTGACCATGCAAACCCAATACATGAACAGAGAATTGCCTTAATAGCAAGGTATAACTTTATGCTTCTTTACCTCAAAAATACCAACTAAACCCACCTACATTTAATTTCAAACAACTGTGAATATGGATAGCTGGAGGGTCAGCAAAATACAGAAGATTTGATTTGATATGGTTTAAAAAAACAGTTTTAAATGTCAAGGTATTATACTTCATAGATTTCTGCACCACTGTTTTTCCATTAGATAAGCAATGTTTTTCCTGCATCTGAGCACTGTATCATATCCACTGATGATTTGCTGTTTAACCCAGGAAAATTTCCTTTTAAGCACCTTTGCTTCCACCCTCAACTTTGTTTGAAGTCTTTTATAAACAAAATCAATTCACAAAGAATCGACATCAAGAGCTAGCAGACCCTCTTATTAACTCTCTATTCATTACTGTTTAGGGAATTCATTGAAGGAAGAGGGTTTATGATCACTTTAGAGTATACTTCATTCAATTCTTAATGATGTTTAACATTTGACAGATGTTTTTCAGCTCAGTCATTGCATAGAGAGACTTACAATCAGTATGTCAGAAAATCAGTTCAAATCAGATTTCCCTCTAATAAGAAAAACTTTGAATTTTTTCCTAAATTTAATTGTTCCAAACAAATGTTTCAGAATGTTTCTTTTAATATGAGACATTTCAAATTAAACATATAGGTTTTTAATAGGCAAACAAAATTATAGAAGCTTCCAAAGACAATTTGTCTGAAAATCTATCATACCACTCCTTGGTCTTTTTGAGTTATTACATAGCTTTCAATCCTGAGAATATTTTTAGTTAAATAATTTTATATTAATTTAAGTATAAAGTCCTTTTACCTTGGCATAAGTTTACAGAGAGGGAAAGGCAAATATTCATTATACCTCAGAGTTAGTACTTGCAACATGTGGACAACATGTACTCTTTCTATAACATGCATTCTGTTACTAGGACAACATTTTAACTATTAAGGTGACACAGAGTTCACTCACTGAAAATGTGAATGTTCAAAGCTTTATATAATACTCTATAAATACATGTCTTGGGTTTATGCCTTTAAAATATTGCTAGCTATTCAGTAACTCTAAGTCACCTTAAATTGCCTAAAATTTTTCAGTAGTCAAGTCCTGTGAAGTTTTATTCTACTTGCAGTTTTTAATATTAATCTCACAGAAGAAAGAAACTGTTTAAAGTATTGTCTGAATTCAACATTCAGCAGCTTTTTGGTCAATTTGCATCACACCAGGGTCCTCTCCAGCATTCTGTGCAATCTGAGATAGATTTCTTCCTTCACAAGAGCAATAAGATCTAATCACTAAGTCTAGCAGAGAGAAGAAAAATAATTTGTCGCTTTTGCTTAAAAAAATTACTTTTTCTTAACAACTTAGATAGTTTATCCTGTTACACGAATACGCTTAAAAGGAGATTTTCAGAGAAACAAGCTAACTAATTTCATGATCATAATAAATCCTCTAAATAGAAATAAATTTTAGGAAATAAATTAAAAATCTGTTACTAAAAATGGTTGAAAAAGAAATCAAAATAAAATTAATAATTCATTTCTCTACCAAAAAAAAAGCAATTTTTGACACTCAAAATATCCACCTATAGAATTATAAACATGTAGCTCAGATATTCATTTAAAACCACCCAAAAATTGAAAGTATTGATTTATAAAATTCAAAGGTAATGCCTATTAACTAAAGCATTTCTCTGTGTTAGTACTGCATTTTGGGTGTTTTCGTGCCACATGAAGAAAAACAAAACTTTGTTTCTTCCTCCCTCTCAATAGTGTTCACCAAACTCTTAGCCAAATTTTAAATTGAAAGTTTTACAGATTATTTTTGTATCTGTAATTATACAATGGACTTAAAACTGCTGAATCTTAACCACTGCATAATTTTGGCCCTCCATGAACTACAACCTTTTGTGGAGGGATTAAGTTATGCCGTGGTTGTGTTTTGGCTCCTGGGACAGATTTACTAAAGGGGTCTGGAGCTTACCGGCTCCTTTTCCATCTGTTTTTTTGTTTCTGCTGTAATTAAGTGCTGTAAAACTTCCCATGATTGGAATTCTGGTTATCTCCTTGTCCAAGAGTTCTACACTTCATGAGCTGAATCCTGTGCAGCTGTGGCTATCCGATGGAAGAAATAAGATAAAGGCACACCCAGGCACAGCATCGGCAAAGCTTACAGGGAAAGACCAAAACTACCCTGCTCCCATGGAACCACCAATTATCCACATTCTTTTTGTAAACCAAGACAGGAAAGTGACTATCTTATACCAGGTTGCTGAGAAAAGCAAAACCATGATATTGGAGACATCCTATGGAGGGACAAAGAGAATCATTTCCACTTGCAAAATGAAAGCAAAGGAGATTGTGCCAGTAACTACTGCAAATCAGCAGTGAAAGCTCAGCCACTGTTATTGAAATGGCATCAATCTTTGCATCGTGAAGCAATTCTGCATCTCCCCGCAATGAGTAGGGCCCACCATCATTGGCCACATGGATGATTTGCACAATTAATATTCTTGTATCTAGTATCAATGAACTGCTCGTCAGGAAGATGGATGGTTTGTGATTCCCAACAGTTTCCCAGCATGGTACCAAAAAAAAAAAAAAGAAGAAAAAATTATAAACCACCAGAGGTGGAGCAGGAAACAACTCAAGCAATCCTTAGAAATATTAGTTAATATTATTTTCTCTCAGAACTGTGAGCATTTTGTTTCATGTCTATCCTCATATTTTACACCTAAAACCAGGGTTTTGTTGTTTTGGTTTGGTTTTTTTAAATACAGGATCATACAAGGATCATACATGCAGGTTTTCTAAAACAAAACACCACAAAAAATTACAACCACTACCAATAAACCCCCAACACACATGCCAAAACCAACACACTTGTTTCCACCTTTTCACTTGCCATCGGAAGTGGCACCACTTTCTCCTCTCAAACAAATACCAAGAAAATAGATTATCTCAAGAAAGTTAGGGAAGTTTAGTTTACCCTTCAAGATTTGCAATCCTCAATATAGAAATACATTGTCAATTGTCGTGGTTTCTCTTTTTCTGTTTCAACCACAAATACTGAAATGTGCATACATAATTAGAAAATTATGATGATATGGGAGAGCAAAAGGAAGTTATCTGCTATGCATTTTAAATGATTTTTAGAAAGGATTTTGATGGCACAGAGGAAGATATAATTAAAACTCAAAGTTCTTAACAACAGGATTTGTTATAGATACTTCTTTCTTCCAATATTTTTTAAATCTTTGCAATCAAATCCTTTCTATTGGCACTTCTGTAGTTTCATTATGTTATTTTAAATTATTACCACCTTTCAAGATTCTAAATGTAGCAAAAAAGCGCTTCTATAAACTTTTTGTCTTAAAAAAACAAAATCCCTTACCCTTTAAAATTTCAACATTCAACTCTTCTGTTGTCCTTTGATCAAAGTCCTCAAAGAACAAGAGGAAAAACTTAATTTTTCTTGTTTAAAAACTACAGTACATTTTATTATGAATGCACTATAGATCCTTTGAAAGCATTTGGTAACTTTTACATCACTAAATACATCATATTGAAAACGTAAAACCAAACACCAAAATCCACAAACGCAGCCTTAAAGAGAAAATTAGATGGATCCTCTATATGCTTTTGTGTCTGTGAAATATTATATTATTTAATAATGTGGCTTGCACAAGAAGAATTCTTCATGCATGGAGCGCATAAACTGACTTTGATAATTAAATATGCAGGAAACAAAGAAACAATATTTTACTTGAAATTGAAATATTCTGTTGATACAATATAGTCCAAAAGGTCAATTTATTTACATACAGTTGAGATGACCAATTTAATTTCAAACTACTAGCAGTCTAAAAATATTCATTATATCATGCTGCAACATGCAGGTCTTAATTCAGTTGCACCATCATCTTGTCACACTGCCTTGAACAGTCAAAGGGATTGCAAGATGAATGTAATAACAGTAATCAATTCCTTTAACTTCCCTTATAATATGAAAGGGATTAATGAACATTAAGTTAGTTATCATTTGCTCTTGCAATTAAAATTGGATACCTTTATTTCTGGTGAATGGAAATACTAATTTTTTTAGCCAGACAAAATAAGAACGCTGTACATATGTTTTTGTACTGCTGGCTATGTACATCCCTGGTTTGGCTGTTATTATTAGAAGGTAATGTAGAAACAAATAAATATTTTATGTGTAAAATCTACCAAGGTTTCATTATTAAGCATCATCTCAGTTTTGTGTTGTAGAAGTACCCTTTTTGGTCTCTTCTGTGGAATATCCCTGGAATACCAAGGTAATATATGGTGGCAATAAAAGTTTCTGCTCATCTCAGATTTTCTGGAGTATTGTATATTTTATGGGGTCAATTTTTAGAAATTTGTCATTTCCACAGTGCTTGCAATTTCATGGTATTCGAGTGCTAACACCCAGCTGCACAAAGTAGTTCTACTATCCTGTATTTCTTCCTTTAAATCTGCTCTACTGCAATAGAATCAAGTAGATATAAGCCTGTATTTTTCTATTTGTTATTTAATAGTAGTGATATCCTGTTGAAGCTTCCAGAGGAGTCGTAAATTTTCTTCCCATTGCTGACACATGTTACAGGAACACTGCTTAAGTGCGTCTCTCCATTTCTCACCAGAGAGACGGGAAGATTTTATTTCAGCATATATTTTCTTTCTGAAAGATATCACGACAGTCTTCTCTTCTTTTAAGGAAAACTGAAGCTTTATTTCCTTTAGAAATGCATTCTCACTGAATTCAGAACTAAGTGCAATGTAATGCTAATATTAGTGTTAATGGCAGAATGCCATTTCCCTTCTCTAGGTGCTTTAAAACACACCCCCACAGAATAAAAACTCCCCACCAACGCACACCTGTTTAACATCCAGAGAGCTTTCAGAATCAGTGCTTTTGAGCATAGCAAGTTATATCCTCGTGCTTCTTATGAATACATGCAAGATAACATCTTTGCAACTACTGAAGGGGTTTTGTGCCTGCCCACCAAAAATAACTCCAGCAAAGAGCATGTCAGTGACAAACAGCATCGTTTCTTCCAAGGAAAGCTTCCTGGTTTGCAGAGAAAAACCCACACAATGCTAACTTTGTTCTTTTTTTTAAATCAGTGCTTTTTGCAGCAAGATGCACAAAGCATGATCATTTCTGTTTTTAAATCTTACTAGGAAAAAAAAAAAAAATTCCACCTAGATGATTCTAACAGGCCTGTTCGGTTCTGAAAGACATTATAGGGATGCACTTGCATTATACAGCCCAGGGTATTAAAGAAGAGTTTTAAGACCTCATTTTCATTGAAATATTCACTTGGCTGAATGCACACTAATAGGTTGTTCGTACACAGAGCACTAACTATGCTATTTAATAATGTAGGTCATCATTTCCCTGTGATCCGGTTGTCAACAACTATTTCTTATTTTATATGTCAGTGGTAATCTCTTTGGAGCAGTAACTGCCTGTGGTGTATCCAACTAATGAGACCTGTATTCGTAAATAAAACACCTATGGTTCCAGCAGTGAAGGAAATGTTACAGAACAAACAACAGCATGAAGATGGGCTGCTCAGAATAGCTGATGACACCTGGGTAAAAACTCGTTATTCTTTTTTATACTGCTCATATTTTATATATCTATATGCTATTATGATATATTTTTAAATTTAACTTTTAGAAGAAATAATATCAAACAATCAAGCACATATGGAAAATATTTCTGTGAAATAGAGACAGTTCCTGCTCTTAAACAAAATTGCTACATTTTGCTCTTTCCTGCCCAAAGTCCTTCATTTCCAACTGATTTAAGTGTATTTAAAAATTTTTTTCCCCCCCCCC